>MU132174.1:313577-365090 GCA_015039395.1 Ceratobasidium sp. AG-I
AATTAGTGCTAAAAGAATGGAACCCGAATCAATCCTGTACATACCTGGAGCGCTTAAATAGTCCATAGCAAACTTGGCAAGGCGGGTGCGAACCCCGGACGTTCGCTGCAACTCCCAGTACTGTAATGGACCACCAGCAATGCGTATCGCCTCGCTCGAAACGGGTTCTGTTCGCAAGTACCCTTCAATCGAGTCCAGCGCTGGTGCATTCAATGCATAAGGTTTGTCCCCCAACAGCCATTCGTCCTAGGGGGGGTTCCCCTGGCTAAGTAATTTGGTAGCAACACTAGCCATTATGTACTCACCTCGTTGTCCGACTCGTCCAAGGGTGCCGCATTTGTTACAAGTTTTTCTGATGGGTGATAGGTCTCTATGGTGCTATTGAAACGAATAACTACCATATTATATATGTGCTCAACCTCTTCGTTGGTGTACCCGTTGTCCCGAAGCCACTGCAACTTGAAGTCTGGACACATAACTGAGAAATGCTGTTAATAAAGCTATGTGAGGGAAATTTAGCTACTGACCGAGGGCAATCTGTAAAAGTCTATACCATAAATGTACATACATAAAGAATAGTATCGAATGTACTGGAATGCTAGAGAACGTAAGAGAACAATCGAATGACATACATACCTGAATAGGTACACGCATATAGGACGAAGTCATATATGCGTGCATACGCTAGATTACTCCCTACGCCTCTGGAACAATCCAGAAGGTCTTCCTACGTGTATATAAGGATGAATGCGAGCGCATTCATCCACCAGTTCCCATTGAATATATACTCTTTTATCATTACATTTACCCGACGCCTCCGGCGTCGTCCTGAGGCCTTACTGCGCTAGCATATAGTATAGTTATACCATTGTATTCTATACTATTGTATTCTATACTATTGTATATACACATATTGTTACACAATCCAATAGACCTCTGAGTCCATAAATAATCCCATGTACTTGTGGTGTATTAGTAGCGCCGAATGAGCCGCTGCTCGAATAATTGGGTTGAGCTTCTGTGACTTGTCCTTACGGACAAGTTCAAGCCTTCGGCGGATGCGAACAAAATGGGCACTACTTCATGTACAAATGGTACCTCCGCCCGAGAGAATAAGTCGCTTGCCTCCTTGAATATCTACACAGCGCATTGTTAGTCTGAAATATCAAACCAATTAAGGAGAAACTGACCTTGAGAACTCGGATCAGCTGCTCCAAAAAGTCCCACTGCTCGTCATCAAGAGAGAGAGCACGCAGGTTGTTCTCGGACTCGGCTGTCAGCATCTGCACGCACAGTTTGAGCTCCTTATGACTCGTGAGACACTCGTAGTCGGAGTTCCATCGAGTTGAAACTCTCCGTGCAAGTGCCCGGCGTGAAGTTCGTAGCTGCTGAATAGATGCGTCGATAAGACCCTCAGATTTAGCTTGAAGGGCGGAGCTGTCATGGAGCCTTCGCGACAGCTTTCCTGTCTATCGATTGTAGTCATTAGGTTGCTTTCCTGGGTTGAAATTATCCAGTTTGTATCTACCTTGCTAATTACCCCACGTGCGCATGCCTTCATTGTGTCTGAGATCGTAAGACCCAAGGTCTCAGCCGCATAACGAAGTCCTGCGACTGTGGTTTCATTAATGACATACTCGTCGTGCAGTTGCCGCCCTTCGTCTACATCGTCAGCAGGAGACTCGGGCTCGTCGATGGGCTCGTCTCCCAACTCCTCTCTGGTTTCCGCCTGGTTCTCGGCGGACTCCTCGGCATCGTCTGGTCCAGCCGAACGAGGCGCTCGTCCGTCGTCGGTTCGGGCCCGCTTTTGCAATTTGCCGGGCTTGTCTGCCTTGCGTTTCTTAGTTTTGGACTGAACAAAATGTCCAGTAAACGCCTGGTTATAGTTAGCGTGATATAAATGGATGAAAAGGGTAAAGTGAGCGCAAAAGAACGAACCTTGACCATAAGATTAATTACATGAGCCGCACAACGAACACGGGACTTGTTCCCTCGAAAGCTCGGGACACGCTGCGATAACTGATTTACCAGCGTGTCATTAGAGCTAGCATTATCTAACACAATTGAAAGTAGCTAGCAGAGGCATCAGTACTATGCTAAACACGCAGAGATGTTGGAACATGCGCACCTTTTCCTCTAGTCCATATCTTGCTAGACATTCAGTGGATAGCTGCCCGTAAGGGGCTGAATCGACCTCTAAGCTATCCTAAATCATTCTAGGCGGATCTATCGGCAGTGGCGCCTGTGACACAGCCCCATGTACATACTATGCCGAGAATGATAAAATTAATTTGCAAACTCAGGGGCGGGATCGGCAGGTGTGGAGCGGGCCGAGCATTGGCCTTCAAAACAATGTGAGCAGAGTGCTGCGGCCAGACAGATGTCATGCTTGATCAGCAATGTCACGCATAGGGGTAGTTTTGCAAAAGAATGACAATGGCGCATGTACTAGACAGAACGCACGGACAGATAAGTATGTAGTCTAAATTTGGTAAGAATCCCAACAGTTGGAGATGTGTCGGCTCCACAGCTTGGATTTGAAATTCAAAGCTTTATGTCAAACCGTCCGTGCGTTCTGTCCAGTACATGCGCCATTGTCATTCTTTTGCAAAACTACCCCTATGCGTGACATTGCTGATCAAGCATGACATCTGTCTGGCCGCAGCACTCTGCTCACATTGTTTTGAAGGCCAATGCTCGGCCCGCTCCACACCTGCCGATCCCGCCCCTGAGTTTCCAAATTAATTTTATCATTCTCGGCATAGTATGTACATGGGGCTGTGTCACAGGCGCCACTGCCGATAGATCCGCCTAGAATGATTTAGGATAGCTTAGAGGTCGATTCAGCCCCTTACGGGCAGCTATCCAGTAGTCTTTTCAGCCATATATGCGCCAGTATGCTTTCGTTCAAGGCTGCAGTCATAGAAGAAATACAAGTTTAATAGCGAAACAATCAGTGGAGAAAGCATTTTGGTTCATACCGGACGAATTCAAGAACTGCACGCCAGAGTCGGCCTTCTGCATACCAGTGAACTACAAGGCCAAGGTAAGATGTTGCAGTGGGAGAGGTCCATCCATCGACTGCCAAATGAATAGTGTCAATCCCCTAGCCGAAGACTTTGAGCAACTGTAGGGTACAAGTACCCAGATCGGCGAGATATTCTCACCTGAAAGTAAGACTTCACTCGGTGTGCCTGCTGCTCGTACACAAAGCGCGTTGTCCGGGATACAGTAGAGCTATCAGGAACAATTGTTCCTGGCCGAAGGAGCTTCACCTGGCGGCGAAACAAGTTGTCCAGTACTCGAGCAAAAGGCAGGTAATGATAAGCGCAACTCATAAAAATAATTGCCAGGTGCATAGCGTAGGAGTATGGAGTCGATGGGGCCGCAGCGCTAGATGAATGCTGGGCGGGCACAGTGTGCCTATGGCAGATCGAGATTGAGCTATGAAAGTTACCAGTGCCACGGCTGGTATCATCACGGCGACGGCGAATAGTATGGTTTTCAGGATGGGTCTTGCAAGCAAATATGTACTCCATATAGTCGGGAACCTGTGAAAAGCCATCTGCCGTCAAGAGGGTTCGTGTATGCCGCACAACAGACATGTTGAAGGGTTGTAGACCGTTGACTTCCAAGCTGCTCGAGCAGCATCTGAAAGGTTGTTGTGTAAACGTCGCGCATATATTGACCAAATCGAAACACTTACCACATATTTGAGAGTCTGAAAGCTCCCAAGCTTCCAGGTCCGACAGAGAGTTCACTCCTACCTGCTGAGGAGGTCTCCTCCGTCGTTTGCGCACTGGAGGAGCCGGAGTCAAAGGTTGAGCAAACGACACAACTGGGCTGATGCCAGAACTCGGGACAAAAGTCGACATAGTAGGATAGAATGATTTTAGAGGCGAGCAAGCAAGAGAGCTGTGATTCTGGTTTACTTAACGATGGGTACTTATGGTTTTATAGTAGCCTGAGTATGCAAATATGTTTTTCTCTTTTTTCTATCATTTGCGAGGTGCAAGCGCAATCAACAGGATCTTACTGTACGCCCGAACTAGAAAAGGTGACCCACACCACTTTCCGTAAGTTAGTGTGGGACAACAGCTTGAAACAAGACCGAAATCAGACGGAAGTGGGGAGTTGACCTCTTCGGCCAGTTGCACACACCAGCCCACCTGGGAACTGAGCCCAGTTCTAGCTAGCTCGACTCACATGCCATCGCTTGATGCTTTGCATATTATTTGGAGTTCAATGAGTATTGTACATATTCCGTAGCCACCAGCTATCTGTTGGATGTGGCTGCAGGTCGCTGACAAATTCATCCGGCTGATCTGTCATCTGCACGGTCCATCATCGGTGTAAACATCCAGCCGGATCATCTGGACTCATCCATTGCACGTGCCAGACTCTAGACGGTAGGGCTCCGGGAGAAACTGTTTGCAAGTTTCTAACCGAAAACACGCGTTGTTAGAAACACTTAGTCACAGTTTCAAACGGTTTGCATCCATTGGTAAGCTTGATTACAAATCAAGCACCGAGGTGCTTGTATTGATGTTCCTCACGGTCAGTGTACCATTGATGGTAGAGTTACAGTGAGTACTCATTCGGGTTACCGAGTAGTTCTAGTGCCGACATCTGGGTGATTGGAATCATGTTAATTAATGTCTTTGAAGGTACTCAAATGCCGACAGTGAGCTAGACATTTAACATAATGCAGTGTTTCTCATGGGTTTGACAATGTGATAGAATCCCCGCCGGGATGAGCTGGCTGGTTTAGATTCGGCCTGCCCGGGGTTAACTGGTAGTCACTGAAATATCTCTGATGGCTCTCCACACGGAGCAAATCACTTCAAGCAATGCACCACTGTGCTTTGAATACTCTGGAGAATACCTAAGACCCCGGAGAGAAGGGCTTCGCACTGAAAAGGCTTTGCTAGCCATTGGCCTTCGACTTTCGGCACATATGCACATGTATTACTAACACGCTGAGGTCACGTGCAGCCTTCCTGCAAACCGGTTAGAAACAGTGAGTTATGGGGGTCGGCAACCCATAAGAAAACTCTGTCCAGGTCACGTGATTGGCCAAACAAAGGCTCTCCTAGTGTCCGCAATGGACGCAGCGTGCTGCTCTCAATACTAAGTATTGAGACATCAAAATCATAGGGGGAGTATATTCGTGTACTCGGAGAAATATTTACATAGCAGAATGAACTATAGGTGATGTGTACTATAGAAAAATGTTTTCGCCAGTGTCTTAAACACACTTTGAGGTCATTAATACCACTAGATCCCTTCAACCTCAACATACGTAACTATTCATTTTTAGCAGTACTAATCTGAAGCAGTTTACCAAAACACAACCCGCTGTAGGAACTGTGTAAGCCTTGGAATGCTAGCGTCATTAACCCATCTTGGATACATTCAAGTGCCCCTTAGCAACTTCCAGTGCAGGTAGTGTTACTCAGCAGCCTCTCTCTCAAATGAAACCAGAGCTATTGTTCCGCATACACCCACGGTCAAGCATACACGACAACAATACTGCGTACGGATGGCTCACATCAGACCTACCATCCCCAATTTGTGTTTCATCTCTCTAATAGTACACATAATTGCATAGGACCTTATTTTGGCGTTACCACATTTTTGGAGTCGCTTGCAGGTCTTGCGCTAGAACACACCTATACTTTGTGATACAGCGAGTTTCTAGTCAAAGCATTGGTCTAGTGTCCTTCAGGCGTTGCGGTGTCTTTGGTACTCGAATAGACGTAGTGTGGGAGCTTTGGTATCGCATATGGCACGTTTTGGGGGGACTTTAACAATGTACGTGTCCGCAAAAGATGAAGAACCAGAAAGGGCGGGTAACATGTTGCTTATGTCAGCGCTGACCTCCTTGTCGACCGTTGCGTGTATGGTGCGCGTGACTGGACATGATAAAATGTGCAGAAATTACGTTAAGACTTCTGAGATATACATAAATAAACCCTTGGTAGGATATCCGGTTCGAATCACCAGTTAAAGAAATACGAGCACCCCACGCCAAGCAT
This sequence comes from Ceratobasidium sp. AG-I, assembly GCA_015039395.1. Classification (NCBI taxonomy): domain Eukaryota; kingdom Fungi; phylum Basidiomycota; class Agaricomycetes; order Cantharellales; family Ceratobasidiaceae; genus Ceratobasidium; species Ceratobasidium sp. AG-I. The sequence continues at coordinate 319,616 of MU132174.1, forward strand.
TGAGGCAACTACTGACGCTTTTAAGAAGTCCTACCATAAATGTCTTCTTTGTGTATGATAAGCAACTTTTTAGCTGAATTTGAAGCCCCAAATATGATGTGGTGACTGTGCACAAGTGTTAGGAAGAAAAACATGTCGAACTGCCATTCTAGGACATGTGTTTGGCAATTTCACATGGACGTTGATCGCTTACGTTTCCTTAGAGGTTGCCGACCCCCATGAGTTACTGTTTTAAACACGTGTTTAGAAGTGTTTGTTTGAAACCGGTTTGCGTTTTCCGGTTTCTCACGGAGCCCTACTAGACGGCCTCGATGCTCAAGACCACGTGACTCATCTTTTTTTTTGGGTACAATTTTATTACGGTGCACCACGTGACTCATCAACTTGTTTTGTTCTTCCTTATCACACAAACGTTGTCTACCGCCGTTGTTGACTATTAATGCGCCTAATTCCTTCAATATCTTTTACAGAGTTACCATCCACTCAGACCAGCGTTAGGTGTAGCGCCCTCATGAATGATACCGACATCACACCTCAGTAACCTGGTACTTCGGCGTTGTGGCTCAAACCTCTCCAGGGTGCGGTTCAACGCCACCTTCATCCATGCTCTACTCGACGTTGTGTTCTATATGCTGCGTTCTTCTTGAACAATCTGCATACGCTGCTCTTCTTAAGATCATTATCTTGCCGCGGGATTACGTAGACCTTTCAATGTTGTTAGGACTTGCGTTTAAACCACAACGTCGCAGGCAGAAGGTGCGTACCTGACTGTTACGGTTGGGACAGCTTCTAACTTACAATATAGGTTGTTTGCTTACCTGGAGCATCACCCTTGTCGCCCTTCCATTCCCTCGTCACACATCCTCTCAGCCCTTGTGTAGCCCCATGCGACCGCCTGGATACGATCACCGAGATCTTGTCGCCAAGCTACCACCCTGTGATTGCTTCGGCCGCCTGTAATGCGAACAGCTACGCATGAGCAAGTGTGGTGGCTGTCTGATTTCTTGCGAGTCAATGGTCAACACGTCGCTCGACTTATACGGCCGCCCGTTGCCGCTATCTCAATCGCTGCTCGATGGATTTGGGTCACCCAAGCTCTGACTTGCACCATGGACATATATGTTCTAAGCTGTTGTTTATCCTCGCCGTTTTTCCCATCAACCCATCATCTCTGCTCTATTGCTTGCGTTTCAAGCTACCGTTGCTGTAGTCCTATCGCCTACGCACCTCGAACTTGCTCCCGTGCACACGCTTGGCTTGGTCTCCCGCTGCGCTCTTTAGCTTATTCCCTATTCACTGCCCGCTTGGATCTCACTTTCGTTGTACAGTAGACTGCCGCTTTACGCTCGTTGATGGGCTCCTAATTGCTCGCGGCTTCGCGACAAACCCTTGAGTTTCTGCGTCGGTCAACAATTTGTCAGCTGTGCGGCTTTTAGCTTTGCTGGACGTTACTCGGATATGTATACAGGCAATGTATTTTTTCAATACAATAATGCCTACCTATATCTCCAAGGAGGGCGTACGCTCGCTTCAAGCTCAAAGATGCTCAACTCACGAGCACCGAGCCGGGTGCTGTCTGTCGGGCGCTCACAGAAGTGGCTGCGTTCAGAGGGCCATAACAAAAGCGGAATCCAAAGAACCTGGCAACGATGCGCATGCCGCGAGCGAGCAGAAACCGGAAACCTACTGTACTCCTATGATTCGATTTTCGGCTTTGAACTTGAGCGTTGCGTCCGCGCGGGATAATGAACATAGACACAACTGCGCACAATGCTTTCGGCTGTTTCTTATTGCACATCGCCTAAGTTTCGTGTCACACCTGCTCCTGTCCGTCTATTTCTCGACACCTCAGGTCTGGACGCTTCATTATCCGGTTGGGCTCGCAGGCAAGTCGGATTGTCAATTCTTCTCCCGGAACCCGATAAAGTTTGCGATGATGTGAGTCTCAAATTATAAATCCTAAATTGATGCTCATTGTCTTGTAGTTTAGCGGAGCACTTGCTCTTTATTTTGCATTCTTGTACTTTTAGACTCGTTCCTTTTTCGTTGCTTCGGTACTTGGTGCTGTCGCTCAGCTCTTGGGGGCTGCTTATCACCCGCTCGGCTCAATTTGCCTCTCACCTGGGCGATCATAACTGTTGATGTTTGGCGCATTCAGGAGCGTGCTCTTGCCGTTCGCTGGGGCACATTTAGTGCTGCTCAGATCGAGCGCCGTCACGCCGACCCCAGCAGCCCCACAAACCGAAGCAACAAGGACGACGGCGGCGCAGTGGGCAACGATATATTTCCCCACTGGTGGAAGCGCGAAATCTGCATGGTTTTTCTGGTATCCGTTTTCGGGATCTTTGGAGCTTTTCTTCGTGATCTACCACTAGGATATTCTTGCTCGAGGCATATGTTACTTAACTATACACTGGACTAGAAAAGAGTATCTGGGGTTCATTGCTACGATTGCCTTCGTCACTATCGCCCCTCACGTCATTCCTGTCTAAAATCAGAGCGCCGGTGAGCTGAGCCATCAGCCTAGCTTCGACTACCTACTTACGCTCAAGACCATTATTCTGTCTATCGCTGCCTCCTCTTGCCTCTTCCTAACTACCTTTGTCTTCGTTCCCTCTGGGCCTGACGTCATGCGCTGGGTCAACTCGACGCCTCTCCCTGTCTGCGCTCGACGTACTAGTTAAAATCAGCCCGGATCGACTGCATGCTCGGATATTTGCGTATACGGTCGCGAGCCAGGCCATCAACATTTTCCTTAGATGGGATTGCCATTTATTACGTGCGACGTGGCCAAGGCTCGTACGAACAAGAGCTTGACTGGCAAGAAGCGAGGAGAAGGGAAAGCCGATTCGATGACGGAGCTCATTCTACATGCGAGGGGAAGTCCGCGCTACCGAACATGGATTGTTTGGAGATTATTCTGAGACGGTGGCATAGGTAAATAGTATTGGAACCATTGACGTGTATATACTTGCGCATATCGTGATAGTTTGCTTCTATTGTCATTTGGATTGCTGCTTGGCCTCTTGAGCCGTGTATGTGCATATACCTTTCTTTGCCATTGCACTTTCTTGACCCCTACTTTCAGTTACGGCCCTGCTCAGCGACTGGCTCGAGCTTCGCGCTGAAGCCCTAAAATCACTGCACACGGCGGTCCCCCCCTTCCCCCACGTGTCGACTCAGTCGTCGCCTGGCTTGAGGCTCTCGGGTATACCACCTAGGTCGGCGCATTCACTAACGCTGCAATCGTCTATCTCTCCCGCCCCGCCGACAACATCCACACACACCTCCACAGTAGCACAGTTCAACTCACCATTCCTTACCACCACCGTCGGCCACGAGATAAATATCCCTCATTTGTCCGATATCATCAGCACGGACAACATGTTGGCGGTCTAGGTAGCATACTCGGCTTGACGCACGCGATCACTAAGTTGATCACCGCTGTCCTCCCAGCCACCCTTACGGCCATCACTGCCTCGCATGTCTTTTTCCTGGTGTAGTATTTGATTGGGCATATTGTTGAGCGCTGCGTGGCAGGAAAGTGACTGGCCCCTTGGCCTCCCTCCCGGCGTTAGGCAGGGCCACTACCATATTCAAGAGGCTCGGATCGATTCAAACACTGCACCACTTCCTGCATCAACAAGCTTTTTACTAGTGTCGTAGCCGAGCCAAATCACACAGCAGCCAACCATGTAACTGCCCTTTGCACTTCCACCATGTATTTAGAAGACCAAAAATATCTTCAGAAGCTCAAATAGTGTCTGAGAGATATAATATGGTACTAGCATAGAAGGCACGCTAAAACCTAGAGTTCCAAGTAATGTACTAAATCTACTAGCACATTTGCTCGAAAATGTCTGACCTGAATCTTGGGCAGAGAACCCCATAGTTTTTTGCGACCCCCCTCAAAACCTTCAGCTACCTCTCTAGGATATGCATGTAAAGTATCTTATTCTCAGCCCGGCTAGAAGCACTTGTAGGCTGGACCTATGGTTTAGGTGTATGCTCGACATTTGCACTCAAAAGCTCAGCGGAAATGCGTCACAAATGTTCGATATTTTTGTGTTGGAAACTTAAGACCTATACTGTATAGATTGCACAAACATTCTCTCCTAAAACAAGTTTATTGACATGATTAAGGCTACAGTCTGCATCGGATGGGTTGCTGACAAGGCAGGTGTTCAAATACTTTCCGCCGGCGCTAGTACAACCTGTCAGGTGCATTTCCCCTGTACTTTCTCCACTACGCCCTTGTGTTAGGCACCTGTTCCGCGTAGGCGAGAAATTCATACAATAGACAAAACCACTGGTTGAATTATTGGTCACAACAGACTCTCTCAAAGGGCTAAATAGACTTGTAGCGAAAAAAACAAGATTAAAACTCGTTTCCAAACCGCTAGATCAGTTACTCCATACCACATATTACACAAATGCACCCGTGAGTCCAAGCAGCGGTCTTGTTCTTCTGATGGTGTGTAGTCATCTCGTTCACCGAACTCCAGCTTTTCACCAACGTAACATGTACGTTCTTCATTCCAGACTTCTCATCCAAGTACTCTTGTCCATCGGGCTCGGTGAGTAACCTAGACGCTGTGCGGCGGTCAGCCGGCGCGAATGGCTGGTTGAAGTCGGAGAAAACATAAGAAGATGGTGGGAAGGGGTCTTGCGCCATGATTTCAGCGAGTTCACGTGCAATCGAGAGGCAGTAGCCATCAATGTCGAGGTCGTTTGGATCATAGCCGACTGATTAGGTCCGTTAGCACATGAAATCTTTGTTTATGAGAAATAGACATACATGGATTCTCGCTGCATTTAGGTTAAACGGAGGGAGCGGGAACTTGTTACCAGAAGGTTAAGACGATTAGTTGAATCGAGTGCTTACATTTGATCGCCAATCTCGAGAAATCCCAGGAACAAGAAGGTGGTGAAGAAGGTGGCAGGAATGGTATACCACTTCATTGCGCCATAAATCTGGAACGGCAAGAACAAGAGGTAAAGCCAGATAGCTATACGCAGATGATCCTGATACGCAAACGGAAATGAATGTGTTGTTAATGTCTGATATCAATGACAATGGATGATGAGACCTACTGGGTGTAGTGGCAATACGACGGAGTTGTACACACGCATCCTGGAGAGCGTGGAGGTTGTTGTTAAACAGGGTAGCTGCAGCTGATGTCAACAACTCGCTTCTCAATAAGAAGTTGAAATACGACGACAGGCGCAAGCTAGAAAAGAAATCAATAAGCGCCTGGAAGTGAGCGAGGGACTGTAAGACACATATGCAATCTCGAGCGGGACAACGGACTCTGATGCTAGACAGTGGATCTTACTCTCTGGCTTCTTGGCAACGTTCATTCTCTTTGCACGCATATACAGCGTATTGAGGACGACCGGCGTGCAGAGCTACGCTCGCCGGTAGTCGATCACGTGACCAGGAGTCGATGGCCGGTTTCATCGCCCATCGACGCCCCGTCGTATCCCCTATATTTCTCCTATCTCTTTCCCTCATATTCCATCGGTTTCTACGCGTACGCGTCCCCTTTCCATTTATGTAGTTACACGCTCGGTTACAGCTTGTAAACGAGCGCATACACGCTCCGAATGCTTAGTATAAAAAGCCATGTATTGAAACGAATTATATACACCATTCTTTTGCTATCCTATCCACTGCCTTACCAGCTAAGCAGCATTGAGTGTCGAGACGTTCTCGTATCATCCTCAATACAGCGTCTTAAACGGTATGAGAATTGTGAAGTAATGGAAGAACGTGACAGGGGGCGGGTTACGTGCAGGTGCTAGGTGCAGGTGCTCGGGCGAAAGGTCTGGAAGAGCCTGTTCTGGGTCGAATGTCTTGCCCTTTTTGCACTCGAAGCCACCGTCTCCAGGACTAAGATCGCGAGGAAGATGGCATCCACCAGCGTTAGAATCATCCGCCCAAAGGGGAGTTTTTTATGACTGTTCACAGCATCATCTTGGAATGCATATTGCGGGAGGAAAGCCATTAGGGGATACAAGTCTTGGTAATAAATACCTGCCCCGCCACGCAGGTGATGCTAAATGTGTTCTATGTTTCAGCCGATCACTCATATGAACGGAACCAAGCTAAGCGCACCTTGACTGAAACAGAAAAGGCTTGCGCAAGGTTGATCATTGATTTCTTTTCGATAATGACTTTGAGCTTTGCATCCTTGGGCAAAGGTATATCCGACACTGACGAACGATCGGTCGGGACATGTATCCAGATGATGTTAGCTAAACTACGACTCTACAAGGTTTTGTGAGCTGAAACACATCCGGTGTGGGCCCTGGTGGAACTTACACTCAGGGAAACACTTGTCCAGAGCTTGCGGCCTAGTTACGTCGTTGAGTGCGAATACGAGAAAGGCTGAGCAGAGCTTACCCTCCCAGTAACGGTCATAGGCTGAGGTGGTTCTGAAACCAATGACCAAACCAAGCACCAAACCTATACCATATGTTTAAAGGAGAACGAATGAATGAATAGAAGTGAATCATACCGAGGACAGTCAAGAGCTGGCTGTTCACTGCCTGAAAAGAGCGTTAGGAGAAATCAATATACGGCTTATAATAAAACCCTACCAAGCTGGTCGAGGTGTACTTGCTCATACAGCTCACCACCGTATTCGGGCGACCAGATTTAGCACGACCCCGCATTTATTAGCAAGGATCAAACAGGTGACTCACTGACGGCGATACTTGTAAAGAAGAATAACCCAGGCCACAGATCATTGGTAATCTTATAGCAACTGGTAAGCCAGTGTGTCGTTAGCGCCAAGATGAACGCGACTTACGGTGCCACGGAGGGAAACTCTGCCGTTTCTCACAAGTGAATTTGGGGAAGGCATGATTCAGATGCTTGAGTTGGAGGATAACAGCAAGAGCGAGAGGAGTGATTCGTGAGGAGAATGCCCATTGGGTATTCAAATAGGAAGACGAATGCTGTGGTTAGCGCAGCTTAGTCTCCAGCGCCTGATTCATCGATTCCTCAGCCTCGCCAATCATCGGGCCATGTGTGTGACCACCGTACTTACACAACGTGTTGTTTGGCCACTGAACTATTGCCTCACGTACAACTCGTGCGTTTTTGTGCCAGATCAGCCTTGTTCGTGCTACATGCTGTCCAAGTGCCCCCCTCCAGTTCATAATCATAACAGTTTAATGGTCGGGGTTTCACACAAGAACGCTCGATAGCACCCGTCCTGCTAGCCGTTGTTTGACCAGAATACCTGGCACATCCTCAACAGGCACGCTGGCGAGTAACTTTGGGTGCCTAACCAGCATCTAGTAGCCACCTGAGTGAATGTCAATCCAAAGAACTCTGGCTGTTGTTACGATCTTGGTCCCCTAAATTCTATCACAGTATGATGTATAATATTATACGATTGATCCAGCTAGCCGTAAATTTGCACGGCAAACTGAACAGCCGACGGGGCGTGTATCGAACTAAGGCTACTTTAGGTAAACATAGACAATATAGCACCATGATTTGGCTGGAGGCTTTGGATGTCGTGTAGATTACTGTATGTGGCTTTGAAAAAGTGTCTGCAGTAAATATATGCTAATATATGCAGATCCTTTGCGCCTAGATAGAAGATTCAACTGCGGCGCTCTCGTTGTCGGATTAGAGCAAGCGAACAAGGGTGGGGCTCTCGCAGCATGGAGATTGCAATCACATTTGGCAATGGTACCAGCAGTGTCGCAATCGACCGCATCGTCCTCTTCAATGTGCTGCGACATGCAACGGGCGACAGCTAAAGATACTCGATCACGACTTGCAAGTGTATGCAATTACTATTCACCACTGGACTTTATAAAATACGGTGAGAGCTCCACAACCGCTTCTGAACAATCAAGAGTCACTATCGGGACCGAATTTACGATCATCAAATCGGGCCACAATTATAGTTTGATCGAGGCAAGCGAACAGAAAAAGGATCGTCGCTCGTCCTCGTTGCCTGATCTACCTGTCACCTCGGTAGGTCCCTAAATTCACATTTACTATTATACTCAGATACCTTGCCCCTATTGTTCGCCAGTTCTTGACTTTTGGATGGCTCGAGCGTCGAATGACCATGTCGCGCCCACTGCATGATACCACGCCTAAAAGCGCAATGTTGTGAAGCTGTTCAAGCTTTATGTAACCAGCCTTGATTATCGCTCTTCACCTCCGGGTGCTCTTAACTAACTCTCGGTCTTAGTTTCTGAAACTGAGCATGACCACGAGACCCTTTCTTCACTTTATGAACAATTATCACTTGCTAATATGGTCTGACATCCTGATGTGCGAAACCAAGCAAGTCAAGTACAAATCAAGTGAACGACTCGTTCGAGGCTCACGTGGTGAACAGTATTGTACCAAGGATGGATCCGTACGAGCCTCCACGGTAGTTGCTTCACCGGCAACTAGTCAGCTACCAGAAAACCTGTAACTTACCACAATATAGCTTTCAGATTTACGCCGTGTCCATCCAGCAAGTCCGTCAGGAGTGCAATACACCTAACCACGGGTGTCGCGCGCATGCACTTCAAGTCCGCCCCATTGTCGAGCACGATCTATGCGCATAGCTGCGCCTAGGTTTCGAATAGGGCCAGGGCTTGGTGCTGTTCGAACATTATGTCGTCAACGGCACGTCGTTGCGCAGAGCATATGCTGAGGTTGGATTCCGAAGAGGATATGTCATTGTTCGGGGGCTAGGTGTGGCCAAGGCTAGTTGAGGGGTATTCCATACCTAGAATTAGATTTGCATCGTTTCTGGTCCCAGCATGTTACTTGCCAATGGTCTGAGAAAACTAGTCCATTGTAGTCAGCGACTCAAAGTACTTCACTTTGGGACTACCGCCAGAGTTCACATAAGCCCAACCGGCATAAGTCAAGTGGAGACATCGCTCACGTTGCTGCCCCAATGCCTAGCCATGTAGCAGTAGTGCGTTACGTCTCAGGTAGGAACATGCTAACGGAGATATCGTGCGTACCTTTAGGATTAAATCTTACTCTGTAACAGTGCGGTCCTATCTTCGCATTAGCCAGCAGCTTTCCTACCATTTTCGAGAGAATGGTATTGGCGTCTTCAGGGCTACTTGGTAGCGGGAGTAGGAGGGGTCATGTTGATGTTGAGGTGGGTTGAGTGGGGAGAGAAATAAAAGGAGTAGCGTGTCTCTCATTAAGATAAGTAGGATATACCCCTACCAGGGTTTACGAAGAAGGATTCTTGTGGTCGCGCGGGGTCCGCTCTGTACTTTGCCACGGCGATCGTCGTAGTGCCCACGCTAGAGTTGACAGATTCCAGAGGAACGCTGTTATATGTTGGAGTTTTGTTGAAACATCACAGAGAGTTGGTTAGAGCTCACAAAGGTATCGTGAACGAGAATGAACCATGTAGCTCTATCCCAACCGAACAGACAAAACGACGCGTGGAGAATCAGGTGAGCAGTTTAAACGGCGTACACGATAATTCCACATGCGGCTTTCGGATCCTCAAGATCTTCGCATTTGTACCGCCGGATATCCCTTACTGGGCGAACTGCGATCTCAGACACCTTGGAGGGCTACGACGAAAATGAAGCCATGAATACGCGTGCAAAATGGGTTCTGCTCACCCCGTATTCGAGAGAGCCAAAAATTGCCAAAAATCTAGCTGAGCAAGACCTTAACCGCTAACGACAAGTCGGCAGACGTTGAGAAACCGTTTACAACTCGCGTTCAGGCTCGGTATCCGTCGTAGCGCCGAGACTTCCGAGACTTTATCCTACTAGGCAACATGTTCAAGGTTAGGTGGAATCCAACAGTGCTCTCGTGTGTGTCTAAATATAACCTATATGATGACCGCGATCAAGAGGGAGAGGTCGAGGAACGGAACACGTGGGAGCGTCCTGTGGATGGCTGGGAAGTCCTTTCGGCACCGAGCTGCGTTACGTCATCTTCCACCACTATTGCTCAACATCCGGTAACGCCGTGTCTCCATGTGGCACAACTACAGTACAGACTATAAATCACCCATGACGTAGTGCTCGATTGTGTGCTCTTTGATGCCGGGCTGAGCTGTGGCTGCGACGTCGTTGGGAACATTACCTGGGGGTTTGAGCGCACATAGCTGTCAATAGTTTACCCTGGGAAGCCCGTGTATGCTAGGAAAACAAGGTCATGTATTGTACTAATTACGAGGTATATACTGATTCCCAACGGTCGCCATGTACAAATCTTGAATAATCAATTATTACTGGCCTGGGCATCGCAGATCCCGATATTACAAACAGCGAGTCGTCAACATGATGTCGTCGGTATTCTTCCGGGAGCCATATGAGGAGTGCGTCGGTGGTCTCGTCGCATACCCAACCATCCTTGGAGAGGTGGTCAGACATACGTGAGGTATTATGTGGCAGGCTGACGGAGAGTCTAGGTGCCGAGTCCCACACTCGCACCGTCTTGTCTTTCGAGCCAGAGACGATGCGCCGACCGTCGGGAGAGAACCCAACCGACCTGACAGCTTCTGAATGTCCTTGCAGAGGACTGCCAAGCGCTGCACCGGTGTCTGCGTCCCACACTCGCACCGTGTTGTCAAACGAGCCAGAGACGATGCGCCGACCGTCGGGAGAGAACCCAACCGAGTAGACAGAACTTGAATGCCCTTCCAGAGGACTGCCAAGCGCCGCGCCGGTGTCTGCGTCCCACACTCGCACCGTTTTGTCATGCGAACCAGAGACGACGTGCCGACCATCGGGAGAGAACCCAACCGACCAAACCGGGCCTGAATGTCCTTCCAGAGGACTGCCAATCGCTGCACCGGCGTCTGCGTCCCACACTCGCACCGTGTTGTCATCCGAGCCAGAGACGATGCGCCGACCGTCGGGAGAGAACCCAACCGACCTGACAGCTTCTGAATGTCCTTCTAGAGGACTGCCAAGCGCTGCGCCGGTGTCTGCGTCCCACACTCGCACCGTGTTGTCATCCGAGCCAGACACGATGCGCCGACCATCTTTTGATATTGCTATTGCCAAAACCCCTGCAGGATGCGATATGCAACGCAGCCAGGGAGACCAACGCTCTTCTGCGCCCCTTGTGACCACAAGTGTATTCTGAAAGATAGCTCGTAGTCGTTGGCTGAATGCGGTCCCCTTGGGGCAGAATGCTAATGCGGACACGTAGAGGTGTGGAGTGCTTGTCGATATTGGATCATAAAACGCCAGTATGAAACGATATGCGTCTCTCGCACATTGGTACACGTCGTCCAACTCCTACCATAGTGTAACAACGCAGCAGTTGAGCTTTCGCACCCACAAAACAAGCATATTTCACTCACCTCGCGCCATTTCGAAAGCTCCAGAGTGCTATACATTGCTATGTCCAGCTTTCCCAACAAGCTGAGCGCTTCGATCCAGTATAACACCGTTGGTCGAAGCAGAAACGCCTTCAGCATATCCTCGAGTTCCCCCTTTTTGGATTCTGTCAAGTGACTCGTCCAGTATTGGCAGCTATAGCGGAGCTGGACGCTGATTGCAGTATCGACCCGCGTGCTCAGGTCCGAAACCTGGCTGTTACGTATATGCGATGTTTCTAGCCCGCATATGTTGAACTTCAGCCCATCTACCATCGTGCGCAAACAACAGCGTGCGAGGTCGGTGTTCCGCTGCTCCAGGTCCACGCAAAAGCGACCAGAACGAGTCGACGAGATCATGTAGTCGGTAAACGAGTGGTGGTAGACACGCACGATTCCGCCCTGCGCGTGATCGATGTATAGCACTGAACCAAGGTTATCTACCACATATTGCAGAACGCTTCTCTCGACTTGATCACCAAGCAGATTGCTTAGACTGGCTACTGATAGAGGCGTTCGAGTCGAGCAGACGATTATAGCCCCAAGACAGTCTTGAACGTAGTGCGCATCCTCCGCGCCACTGGCGCCTAGGCTGGTTTCTATCGCAGTGGTGTACAGAGTGTCGAGTGGGCTGGTTGTCTGACTCAAGCCCGCCCGCCCAAGGACCAGATCGAAGCGTGACTTGGGGTTCAGGCTGCCCAGTATAAGCTCGCACGCAGTCTTGGCCCAGATGAACAGTCCATCTGCGCGTTCGGCCAAGGTCTGAGTAGCATTAGGAGGGAGATGTTCCGACTTGCGACTGTTGAGCATGCGGTGGTGGATGAACGAATGTATATCGTCCGAAGCATTGTATTCGTACATGTTTTCTCGAGACACCCCAGTAGTCGCCCGGTCGTCGAAGAACGACTGGATATCCGGATCTGGTCGGCTTGTAACGATGATCTTTAGCCATGGAACTAGCTGCGACATTCGATGGAGGTATGCAAGCAGTTGACGCCGACTTTCGTTTGTCCCACACTCGTCTAGAGCATCAAGTATCACTACTAGATTGGTAGGAAGAAGCGCTTTGGATAATGACTCTAAAGGGCCTTTGACGAGGTTGTCGTACTGCATCTGGATGGGAGAGCTGCAGAGCCGAGGATCCCCCTGAATCGCGTCTGCGACGAATTTAGCATATCCGGAGTGTAGACTAGCCAGTCCATATACGATCGTCGTAAGAACCTGCTGAGGGTCCCGCCGATCTGAGCTGTCGCGCTTGCAGAAGAACTCGGCAGCTAGAAGCTTTCTCTCATCGAGCTCCTGGCAGACAGACGTTGCGATTGAGCTTTTTCCGAGACCGGCTTGACCGTATACCCAGAGTAGACCCTCGGACGTATCCCGCTTCTGAGACCAATCGACAATCTTGTTGATAATGCCTGAACGCGTTCCCGTGAGACAAGCGCGCGCAGAGTCGTATCGGGCAGATCCGACAGGTTTCAGCTCGCTTAGTAGTGCCCGTTGAGCTGTTTGAAGGTCATCAACAGGCGCAGGTCAAAGGTACGAGTGACACGCTTACCGCTGGTCAGGAGGACCTCATGAACCGCATCCACCGTTCCATGAACTGTATCCACCGTCTCATGTACCGCATCCACCGTCTCATGAACTGCGTCTACCGCTTCTAGGGTCTGAACGACCATGCCCCGGTCGAAAGCCTCCTTGAGATTCTGGAACTTATCTTGCAGATCTTGTACTTGGTCCTGGGCCTTGGAGCCTACAACAGCGCGCATGTTCTGGACTACGGGTGAAATAGGTCAGTCAAGGTTCTACGAGATAAGCTTGGATGCTTACTTGGTCCACCGTCTGTCCTGTATTCGATAACGAATCTTGATGCGTCCTCGATTAGGTTCATCAAGGTCTTCACCGTGTCTCGCAACTGAGGTAACGTTGCGGCCTTCTTGACGCGCTCGACCATAGGAAGCATGGCCGCCAAATCAACCACAAGTTTCTCAACGCTGGCGTCGCACTGCTCTTGCTTTTCGAGTGTCTATGGCGAAAATCGGGGGTATCGTACGTTAAAACTTTACATGTAGAACAACGTGTGCTTACGTTCCACGCTAATGTACAAACACTAAACGCGGCCTTCGCCGCAGGGTGGAGCTAGCACAAACGTGCGCGATTTAGAAACGATACACTTGCATTTTTCAAATCGCACCCACCTCAGATAACGCCTGGCCAAAATCAAGGATCGCTTTCAGTGCTTCCCGTGTCGGCCCGAGCCTTTCCAGTATCCTCGTCTTTTTCTCTTTCTCCTGAGCTTTGGTAAGAGCAGCGGCGGCTGCTTGATCAACCTAAATGACCTGTCAGTTTGACGAACGGGATTCATATCTAAGCGGCTCACCGCTTCCGGGGTAGGGAATGATAACGTGGCAGTGAATCGCCTTGTGTCGAAGTCTACCCCAAACCAGTACGATAAGTATGGTACAATGCCCAAATCCGTATAGTAGAAACGCCTGACCTATCTGGGTCTCAGATTTGTCCGCAGCCGTCGACACAGTATATCCCAGGGTTCCGACCCGTTTGTTGCTCATAAAGTGCTTCTCGAATACTCGAATTTCCACCCGAGAGCTTGGGCCGACGTCGCTGCAAGCCAAAAAATCAATATTTCGTAAGAAACCCACCCCTGGCAGAGGAAAAGATCAAACCAGGATAGCGCCATCTCCCACGACAACGGTAGACCTCGCTGGATGGTCGCCAGTCGAACAGGCTCCTGTTCATCAACCAGGATCTTCAAGCTGATATCATAGTTTGAGGTCGACGGCTCGAGCTTGATATCTAATCGATTGGTGTCAATGATGATACGGCAAAGCATCGTATCTTGTACGAACTTGTGATGCGATGGCGAGATTTCTGTGGTTGTCCTCCAGGAGTATGAGACGCCATATCTGACAGTGTTGAGGGCAGTCGATAGTATGAAGGGAAGTATGAGGTGGTCGTTGCGGCTCAGGGAATCAAATAAAACCTATAGCGACGATGGGAAATTATAGAGACTTCAGTCTGACGGTAGGCAACAGCGAGGCGCAGGTGAGGCCAGTGGAAGCGAAATGTGCACAGCATAAGCGTGCCTTGAGCGCTGACGTCACGTGAGCGCTTCTTTTTCCCTGGAATAGATTTGATTCCGCCGAAGCCGCACCACAGGCCCTCTACGCCAGCAGACGATTCAATTGCGACAGGCTCCTTCAGCGCCTGTCTCTTTCTACCGCTCCGAATGGTCATGTAAGGAGGGGACACGAAAGGCAACGGCCCGAATGAGATGAGCTCCGCGCCTCGCCGTTCATCAGCGCTCGCACCCTCGCCTGCACGTTCTTCCCTCGTTTCGAAGCATTTACTCGGTCCTCGCTCGTCTCCATTGCCACGTGCCAGTCTAGGAGGCGACACGACCTCGGCAGCGTATCCATATCCACGCCCGCTGGTGTAAACCGCTCTGGATCCAACTCATCCAAGCTCATTTGACGCGGCGGTGGCGTGAACCGACGCAACTCACGCGTGTCCCATAAATCCAGTGGAGGTCGATACGGTCCACTGAGCCGGAAGGGCAGCCGGGGCGCGAATGGGAAGAGACGGAAGACTGTGACGATTGAGGGACGATGCGATGTGCTGGAGCTTGATTCGGGAGTGGGATTCGATGGAGAGGGACGGAGTGAGGAGGATTGGGAGCAAGAGGGTGGGAGGTCAAGAATGGCGAATGGAGCTTCGAGGAGGGCAATGGAAGGGAGAGGAACGTGGCGGCCTTACCGCGACAAGATGGGAACTCAGGAGGAGGAGGAATATACCCGAGACCGCCGATTGTACCATCGGCGGGTGGAGCGGGCCTGTCGCGTGGGGGTCGAGTCCTGCCATGAGCGAGTACTCGGAAGTTTTACTGGGCAGTTTACTCCATCCAACTCGGGTCATTCCTCCCAGCCCGGCACTAGCCAGTTCTCCAACTCCCTGTCGTGCTCAGGCAGTTTCACGCCTCCACCATCAACGCAACACACCTACACGCCTAACATGTCTACGAACGGCACGCCTCCACCCATTACGAATCCTCGCTACTGAAACCTCGGACTTGGCCTTGGGATGGGCGATGCGTATGGGTTTGGCCGACAGGCGCGCGTTGCGTCGAATAGGTCCATGACGGGGTCCGGGAGGAGAGTTAGCTCTGGGTCGAATTCGGACGACCGTCTGGATCTGGAGGTGCGAGCGCCAGTCGGATTCCGTGTCCTGGGGCCAGTAGCGGGGCGGGTCAGGCAGGATCGACTCCAGGACGAGCTGCATCCAGTCGGCTTTCCCTCGGTCGCAGCGAGTCTGGGTCGACTGGGAAGGCTGCGTTCACTCCTGGCCCATCGGCTGCGAACTCCCGAGTGGGAGGGCTTAGTTTTGCGCCTGACTGAAGTGGACGAAGCGGACCTGAATCAACACCTGGACGTGTGGCTGGAGGAGTCTACGGAGAGAACACGCGAGATTCGTTTGAGAGACTGGGAGGAGTAGGGGTTCTACAGGAAAGGCCCACGAGTCAGGCGCAAGCCTCCCTACCCGGGATTCGACTGCAACACCCCCAACACAATACTCGAAAGACAACGTACCTACGCCAGGGTCGCCTGACATCCTCTCTATTCTCGACTCGTTCGATCGTTCCTTCCCGCTCGAGAACATACTCCACTGAAGGTTGTCAACGGTTCACCCGGTTCAGATTTGGATGTCCCTCTCATGCCGGCTACTTCAAAGTCGGCCGATGGGAGCATCGAGTTGGAAACGCCCGCCGAGAGCCGGAAGCGGCGGAGTTTGAGCAGACACAGGGAAGATATGGGCAAACGGGTCAGGACTCGGGTCATTTGATGGGCGAGTACGATTCATCGAGGGAGCTCAGTCGGACACGGGCGAATGGAAAGGGAGAGGTGGAGAGCCAATACGCAGAGCTGGGCGAGGTTGTGTTGTATCGTTCTGGCGTGGGTGCTGTGGTGCGTCTTACAAGTGGAAATGGTGCGGGGATGGTCGAGGGTGTGTTTGCGCATCGTGGTGGGGACGTGGGAGATGGTCGGTCCTTTACGCGTTCATTTCCTTTCATTGGAGCTAATGGATGGTTTAGGGACACGTCCGGCCATGTCTATCAAGGGGATGGCAGAGCACTCTCCTGGAGATAGCGTGGTCCACATGTACGGCAAGCGTTCGTCAAATCCAAACGCCGGTAACCTTTCGCTCTCCGCTGGTGGATTCTCATTTCCGAGTGCGATGCTATTCAGTCGAGTGAGACTCGGTCTGCACGCGGAGGACGCGGGGACGTTATGTATTTCTATACTAATACATATAAAGTACTCCAGAACCAGTAGAAACGGGGATTCCTGGGCGAAGACCGGGCGGCGTAGTCGAGCGACGTGGGCAGCTAATCCGGAAGTAGCTTCAGTAGGGATGGCGAGTGCGACAAAAATAAAGAAAATCGGGCACACCGCGAGCGAGACTGAGGGATGGTCGAGGCAAGGGACAGGTTCTTTCATGAGCCGGTGTAGCCGTACCTCGATGCTCCGCCTGTCAATGGCGCTTCCGCAAATCCTCCGATTTTTCTGTTGGCTGCAGGTCGAGAGACCACCATTGTCACTCAGGCTAATGGTGCTCAATTGGATGATGGCCGGAAGGCGAGTCAGTGCATACATGTGGAAGAAAAGGAAGAAGAGGATAACCTCGCTCCAAACACATGCGTTGTCAACTTGGCCAGACGATCCGGATATGTGTATCAAACTTGAGGAAGCTTCTCTCAAAGTCGAAGAGGTCAAGATGGGTCTCGGTGCGAGCCGATCGCGGTACAGCTCTGCACTCGTCCCTCTCTTTTGATTCTTATAATCGAGTCGATGAGCCCATTCACAATGGATAGGTCTATATCTACCTGCTCCAATCCACCTCCCGCCTCAATGTCGCCGCAAGCTCTCGCATGAACAGACCATCACCCGGAACCCGCTTCACCGACATAGGATCTCCAGCACCCTCTCTCGCAGTGGCGAGACCACTAGACCCGTATCATACAGGAGGGAGCGTAAATGCGCGATCGCCGAGGATATCAGGGGCGATGTGCGTAGGCGATTATAATGATGGACACACGCAACGGGATCACGGTTCGTGGGGCAGGAGTTCAAATCCAGCGTCACAGTGAAGTACCACTGGCTTAGCGAGTCTAGTTGGGTTGGTTAGTCCGAGTAGACTGAAGAGTCCGTTGAGGATAGAGTGTCCTACTGCGGAGGGACATGTAGCGGGCGGCAAGTTTGGATGATCTTGTCCGAAAGAGTAAACCCATGGTGTATCAGGTTAGGGCACTGAAAGGACAGATCAATAGTTCGCCGAGTCGACCGAGTCTACAGATGCCGAGGGCGACCAAGAAGATGAGGAGGAATTAGAAAGTGACGATAGTCAAGAGGCCGGAGGATTGTAGGAGAGATAGGAATTCCAGAGGAGAATGTAGATAGATGATTACGTATCCTTCTCGAAACATTGGATAGCTATGAGTGGTGCAAATGCGCATATATTTAGATGTTTGGGCGTCGAAGACAAAGTGAGACAGCTTTGATCCCTCAGACCACGTGACCCACCGACTTGTTTTGTTCTTCCCGCGTTGTCTTGATTCTTAAAGCACCCGATTCCTTCGCTCTCTCCTTCAGGCTCAACCTCCACTTGGACTACCGTTGTGTTTAGTACACTCATGGATGGCACCCATATCACACCTGAGTAACCTGTTGCTGCAGCGTTGTGGCTCATACCTCCAGGATGCGGTTCAGCGCCACCTTCACCCGTGCTCTATACGACGTTGTGTTCTATGAGTTGATTTCTTCTCTAAAGATATGCTCTCGCTCTTCTCAAGATCTTTACCTTGCCGCGGCCTACGTAGGCCCTCTTCTGTTACCCGGGCTTGAATTCAAACAACATCGTCGCAGACAAAAAGGTGCGTAGCTGATTATTCCAGCTGAGTCAGCTTCTAACTTGCGGTATCGGTTGTTTGCTTACCTATAGTATCACCCGCGTCGCCCCTCCGTTCCCTCGTCACACGCCCTCTCGGCCCATGCATAGCTCCATATGACCGCCTAGATACAACCGCTGAGATCCTATCGCCATGCTACCGCCCTGGGATTGATTCAGCCGCCCGTAATGCGAATAAATCAGCATGAACAACCATGGTTGCTGTCTAGTTTCTGCGACTTAACGGTCAACCTACCGTCCGGCTCACACTGCTGTCTGTTGCCTCTAGCTCAATGGTTGCTCAACGGATCGAAGCCGCCCACGTTTCGACTTGCACCATGGACATATAGATTCTAGGCTGTCATTCCTGCTCGCCGCTGTCCTCATCAACGCCATCATCTCTGCTCTATTGCTTACGTTTCAATGATCCGTTGCTTAGTCCTATCGCTTGTGCGCCTCGAACTTGCTCCCATGCACACGCTTGGCCTGGTCTCCTGCTGTGTCCTTTAGCTCATTCCCTATCTACTGCCCACTTGGATCTCAATTTTGCTGTGATCCTATGATTCGATTTTCGGCTTTAAACTCGCGCGTTGCGTGCACACGGAACGATGAACGTGGACGCGACTGCGCAAAATGCTTTCGGGGGGTTCTTGTCGCAAATCGCCTAAGCTTTGTGCCACACGTGCTCCTGTCCATCAAACTCTCAATGCCTCGGGTCTGGACGCTTCATTCTCCGGTTGAGCTCGCAGGTAACTCGGGGCTTCAATTCCTCCAAAACTCGATATAGTTTGCGTTAACGTGAGTCTCAAACCGTGAGTCCTAAATCGGCGCTGATTGTTCTGTGTTTCGGCAAAGCACTTACCCTGTCTTTTGCGTTGTTGTCCTTCTAAATTCACTCCTTTTTTGTCCCTCGGTACTTGGTGCTGCCACTCCGCTCCTAAGGGATGCTTATCATCCCTTTGCTCTCTTGGCCTCGTACTTGGAACGGTTCCAACTATTGACGTTTAGTGCATTCAAGAGCGCGCTCTTGTCGTTCGCTAGGGAACGTTACTGCTGCCCAGATAGCGCGCCGTCATGTCGAATTCCGTAGCCCCACTAAATAACACACAACAAGGACGACAATGCAGTGGTCAACGATTTATTCTCTCACTAGCAAAAGAGCGAAATCTGTGAGGCTTTTTGGTGCCCGTTATCGGAATCTTTGGAGCTTTTCTTGGCGCTCAACTCACTCAGGAATTCTCGTTCGAGACATATGTTACTCAACTGCACACTAGACCTAGAAAAGAGTGTCTGGGGTTTATTCCGACGATTACACTCGTCACTATTGTTCCTCGCGTCATTGCCGTCTACAACCAGAGCTCCAGCGGGCTGAACAACTGGGAGAACCAGGCCCAGCAGCAAGGGGGTCCAGCAAAACAGGCGCCGTACACAACGAGGGGGGGAGGGGGGTACGTATGGCCTGGAACCTGGTTCCATCGGTTACCGTTTTTAGCTCGGCTAAGTCGGTGGAGGTGGAGATTTCTGTCATGTGATGATGCTGGCAGTGACCCGGAGAGCTCGTTCGCCGGGCGGGGAGTTATCTGTCAAGGTCACATTGTATACTAGATTTAGGGCATATACATGCTGCGTTACAGAGTCAGAATCCGCAGACAGTCTTCTGCCGGTTGCTGAGTAAACTCGTACCGAAGGCTGTCGATGGATGGCGGGCACAGCAGGCGGGTGGTGGGAGATGGCCGGGGGAGGCGGGACAATAAGAACAAGGCGGGAGAAGGACTTCTCGTGTCTTTTCGGTGATTCTATGACCTTGAATCGTGCCTCAAATCTTGTTCTCCCGGCCAACTACTATGTGCACCTGGCTCATGCTTGCGAGGACTTACAGGCTGAAAAATCTAAGGGTTCTGATACCCTCGTTCGGGCAAAGCGATGCTGCTTTTGTTCTCGTATTATCAAGCTTGGTGCTGGGTCGACTGATTACTCACTGCAGCAGTATATGCTTTCACGCGAGTGTCAAAAAATGCAGACCAAGTTTGCAGGCTCTAACTGCGATCTTCCTTTTATTTTATCCAACCTTAATCTACCCAGCCCAGAGCCTGCTATTCAAGCGCCTCACACGGAGTTGTTGCCTAGCCTAGAACCTCGTTATTTTACTGGTTACACACCTTCGACTGAGGAGCATTTCATAGCTTGTCCAGGCGCCTTGGTTGACTATGGCATATCGATGTTTAGCCACTATCCATGGCACTTGCATGATCTGGCTATTTTAGACTACCAGTTCAGCTATATTGACCCTGGAGGCCGGTTCTTCCGTATATGCAGTAAGCAATGCTCTCGGAAATCCCCCGGAAGAGGGGCTGCTTGCGAACCATGCAATCAAATCGTCTTGGGGCGCCGACTTCAGGATCTAGTACGGCGAGCAAGCTTAGGTCCCTCAACAGCACCCTCAACAAAACTACAGTTTTGGACTTATACACAGCCCAGTGCATTGGTGAAGGAGAAGACCTCGCAACTGGATGGGCTTAGGCTCAAGGTATGAACGTCTCTTAATGTCTCTGTTGCAGTGGATATATGGTCGTCCATAGGTTCTGGCGTCATACCGGCGCATACAGTCGCTTTGCGGCCGAATGGACGACCATAAACGACTTATGCATTCAATTGCACAGTCCGACAATGTTTCAGTCGGCCGAATCATTCAAACAGCGCTGAAGAATGGCGCTAGAATCAAGACGATAATCGGCAGGATCGTCAAAGCTCAAGGGGGCTTGTTCAGCCCACAAAACTATTCAGTATGTATTGATTCATTATGATAATATTAGCAGCGTGTTTAATTGCTTGTATCAGCAAAAGACATTCGATTTAATTGCGCTGGTGCTCAAAATTGGCGGTCCTCGGTTGGCTTTTGCTGTCTCAAAGGCGCTGCATTTACCGAGCATCAGCACAGTGCGTAACCGCCTTAATTTACCCCGGCTCCTACCAAGTATTGACTTTCCAACCAGAAACGAAATCTTGAAGAATATCGAATCATTATTTGGCTCTGATATACCTCATTCCATCCCTTGCCTAAAAGCTGGAGTTTCATTGATGATTGATGAAGTCGCAATCAAGTCGCGTCCTCGCTATGATGTAATTCTTGATGCAGTCATAGGTATATGCCATGAGCATGCCAACAAAGATGCCTTACAAAGTTTGAGTACTCGAAGCGGTTCCCGTAATGCATTACTAGACACACAGGCGTTGCTTGACTCTGGGGGCTGTCACCATGCTACTGAGGCTACAATGGCAGCCATTGCACGCTTTGGGCAGTCTGACTATCACCCAACAGTTATCCTTGCTTCAGGGACTTGCAAGACTGAGAAGACTGGTGATCAGACTCGCTGGATTGATCTCTTGCTGAAGTGCTGGAAAGAATCTTCACATGGCGAAGCTGTACATGGGGACATCTGGTCTGTCTGCACTGATGGAGACTCGAAGCGACGGCGCGCATTGTTTCAGCTCTGTATGACATGTACACTATCAGAGTTGTCTGACCTGTTTCGCTTGATTGGCCACTTGCCCTTGCTGAACCTGTGCTGTGGTCCGACTCAGATCACCCATGACGGCGACTACAAGTATGAGGAGAAGAGTAAGTCAACTATATGCGTTGTCTTCTGCAGAGCTCATTCAATTAATTTCCATAGGACTTGCATCTGCTCTGCGCTCACGCTCAGGAGTTTTAGTCAATGGCGTGCAGATAACACCTCAAATGCTAGCAAAATGTCTTTGAGCTCTGGATGATCTTTCAGAAGCTCAGATTCTTTCTTTGTTCAATGGCACGGATCCTCAAAATGTGCCCAAAGCAAATACTCTGCTCGTCTGCTTGTATAGGGCCTTGCAGCTCCCCTCTTTCACATCTCGGGTTGAAAACAAGCCTATTGTCTTATTGGGCAAACTTGTTGGCTCCTTTGCACGCCCCTTCACTGACCCCACAATGATTGTAGACAAGCAAATTGCTAGCCTAGTTAAATGTGCACATATCTTCTTTGCACTCTATTGCATTGACGGTGCTAAATTTTTGCCTGGGTAGCTTTTCTAGGATATTCAGGCTTCAATCAAGAATGCTATATTCTGTGTCGCTAAGACACAGCTTGTTGACCCAACTCTCCCTTTCTACTTGCTTCAGACTGGCACAGATCGGCTCGACACCTAATTTGGCACCTACCGAACAACTACCAGCGACTGAAACGGCGACTTGAAGCAAATGTACGACCATGCAGCTGGTGCGCAGCATAAGCATGTCGCACAGAAATTTGCGATACTCGCAGCGAATAATACCTGCAAATACCCGCATGCGGGTAGCGAGAGCGAGAGCGGGAAGCACAAAAAAGCAGGGAATACCCGGCGGAAATTCTGTGGAATACCCGCGTTTAAGCGCCAATATGTCCGCAAAATACCCGAGCATCCAACGCACATTTCTCCGCATTTATGCGCATTTTACTTAGTATAGATCGTGCAAAAACACTCCTCAGAGTCTGCAAGGCTCGATTTCTGAAGTTTGAGTGTCCACAAATCCCACCACATTCTCATGATAAGTATCTCATAAAATGCGCATAATTCACAGCATTCAGAATATATGGGTCTCACTATCTACATAAATCAAATAGGCTCTGTGAGGGGGATTTACTCCTGTGAGGGGGAATACTCCTGAAAAGCGCCACACAGACTAGTAGAACTAACTGCCAGAATGTCGCTCCCTTGTGCGCAATAGATGTGCTAGGCTGTATATAGGCTTTATACCAAGTTTCAGACACTCAAGAGTATGGGAAGTTATGTAAATGGGGGAAATATGTTGCCCAGGGGGAAATTCCCACATAAATCTCCTTCTACAACATGAATGGGGATGATTGAAAGAATTCCAATGAGTAAATTCTACTCAGAATGCTTGATTACCCTAGTGCTAGTCTCACTCAATTTTAGCTAAAGTTCAACACCATTGATGTGTCTGTCTCACAAGGTGTGGGCCATGGGGGGGACAGTGGGAACTTATGATAGCATTGGGGCAGTCACAGAGTATCTACAGATGAGATAAGTTGTGATTCAGTACTATATATTACTCCAATGGTATCTCAATCATTGGAACCTGGATAGGGAGTGCCAGACTAATCCAATGTGAGGTATGAACAAAAGGGGGATTATATTGAGATATCTTGTTGTGTCCCCATGTTTCCTATGATCGGATTCTCACAGAAACTTGCCAGTAAATCAGAATAAATACAAGAACACTAGAAACACTCGCACGCTAGTGGATATTCATCTGCAAACCCCTCAGAATGAGGGTACGATGCCTTTGGGGATTATTTCTAGAGGTATTCTGTACATTACATGCCCAGTAGAATTTATTGAGTACATGTGATTAGTATAGATGAAGAGCTCTGAATTATGCGCATTTTCTTATATAGTTCACTAAGCGATGTGATGACATTGGTGCGCGGGTGATTTCGCATACCCGCAGAATCAGCGAGAATGCCGAAATACTGCGGAAATTCTCGCATTCCCGCGTACAGAAGCGGGTGCCGGAGCTAGAACCATTCAAATGTCTGGAATTCCGGCATGCGGGAGCGGAAATTCCACAATTTTTCCACGCGACATCCTTAGCCTGAGCCAATTCTGCCCCCAAACAGGTGTTCTTGACTCGAAGTCCAAAGCAGCAACTACAAATGCGAGTCAATAAGAAACTCTACAACTTAAATAAATAAATAAAAACTTACCTTGCAAGAGGGCTTCACACTTAGTCTTGATGTCATCTTCAACAAACATTGATGCCTCCCTCTAGTTAGCCCTTTCCTGCTAGTGTCGCTCAGTGGCCTGCTGCTTTTCTTGCCAGGCTTCCTGCTCCTCCTTGTTGTTTTAACAAGCATCGCACTGCTGGGTCATTTCTTTCCAGGGGCGCTTGGAGGGGTTTGGCTAGCCAGTGTCATCGTTGTCTGGCTGGTCCACAGCGCAATTGTCATGGTTGTTGTGTTGGCGTTTGGCAGGGACCTTGCCATTGTCTGTGTCAGACATGTGGTTTTGATTCCCAGCAGCCATGTCAAGAGCAGCAAGTAAAAAAATGAAAAGAATAAGTGAGAAAAAAAAATTAACGCATCACAAGGGGTTACTGAATTGCAGGGAGGTAGTCGGAGTGTCGCCTCAAAGAAGAATTAGGGGTGGGTGGGGTACAAGTCAGTAGGTGTGTCGTCTTTGATGGTGGCTTAGTTCAGCTAGCCAATGGCATGCTTTAAGTATTTGCATCTGCCATGATGTCACACAGTCTTGCCGAGCCAATCGGATGAATCAGAGATGTCAGGTCACCTCAGCCTTCTCATTCCCAACTTCCACTGGACTTCCACTTGACCATCACGTTTCCTCTTTGCCCAGCAGCCCTTCAAATTGCGCATACTAATTCTAGTCTGTTTCAGCTCCACTTGAACACCATCTAGACTAATTAGCGAACAAAATCCTTTTTTTTTGAGTCTGTCGTCATTATCTAGGGTACTGCATTTGGCAGCCTTGACACATTTTTGAAGGTATGCAATTTGTTTCATATTGCACCAAAGAGCTACTAACACAATAGTAGGTTACGCACATAGCACGGTGTCGCCTACATGCGACACGCTGGGGACTTGAACGTGACACTCAAAAAAAAAGATATGTCCTCCATTTACTTTATTCAAATTCAAGTATTAACCATATACAACAATAGTACAAGTTGCTCACCCGGTTGTGTGAGGGCATTTGATGTGATCACATGACCACTTCCCAATTTTTGGTAGCAGGCTGTTTGCACCATTTGCGCACCATAATTTTCACTCATGCTGCACTTCTATTCAACACGCTTTACATCAGCAAAATGGGTTTTCTATATAGAAAAGGGGATAAGCATATTGCACTACATACCATCCTGGATTCTCAGTACCACTATGTAGAAACTGGATTCCTATATTGTCGTGACCCACCCCATTTCCTCTTCTTGTGGCTTGCCTTTTCTTGTGGCTCATGACCTGAGTCATTTCTGTCGGCTGTGTTTTCTTTGTCTGACTTGCGCTGTGCGCTCATCAGACGCTGCCTTGTTTTGTATGACTCACCACTTGCCTTATGCTGTGTGAGTCTAACTCAATGTATGTTCTTGTTTTGTCTGGGCTGTACGCCCTATGCCTATATATCCGAGCCAGAGCAAGCCTGGTTTCCCCAGCTTGCTCTACACTCGTCTTTTACCCTTTTCTATCTGGCCTCCAAGCCACTCAGTTATCACTCGCCAGTTATTCAGCCTAGCTGTCTTATCACCATTGCCAGTATCACTGCTTAGTTCACTTTTCTATTCGCTCGTCCTAGCCACCCAATACATTCGCCATCGTCAATTTCCTACACTTTCACAACATCTAGAAGAGGTTGTGACAGGAGGTATATAGCAACCCCATATCTACATAGCAACCAGTAGCAACCAGATAGCTACAGTAGAACCTGGTTGCTATATAGTACTACTCACTGCTACTCACTGCTACTGGGCACTTGCAAAAAAAGGAAATTTTCAATTTTTATGGGAGAACGCCCTGTGTCAGGGGACTCTAAATTTGAAATCATGACACACATTTGTGCACTAGCACCTGAGATATCAGCAAAACAATCATCCAAAAATGGAAAGAATCGTGTGTGGGCGACTAAAATGGGAATTCCTCCATGGTTTACTTGACAATTTCAAATCTGACAATGCTTACATAACTTTCAAAGTGGTCTGCATATTTCATAAAATTTGAAATTTCGCCCGAAAAAGGAAACTTCTTATTTCCAATTTGATCAAACTCTTGATCCAGCCAGCCATTTTTCATCCCCCCTGGACCAAGTGGACTATATGCTGAAAAATACCCCAGTGTGAAGACTGGGGGCCGTGCGTGCAATGGGACCAGGTGCTGAGGGGGGCACTTAGGGACTTGTCATGGGAGTTGCAGGGTCACTTGGGCTGGTGGAGCCCCAGCTGTCAAAGTGAAGCAGTCATGTGACAGATCTTGCCAAACATGGTAACATCTCATCTAGGGGTCAGTTGTCTTAATAGCCTAATTGTCACAACCCAAAGTGGGGAGTGAACGCTAGGTGAGGAGGGATGGTTACAAACAAGGGCAAGGCACTCTTGGACGATTACAGCCGCTATAAAGCCAGCTAACTTGTGACTCTTTGGGGGAATGGACAAGGCGAAAGTGTTCTGGCTTTCCAGAGACACTGAGCCTGTGCTTTTATACATTCATAAGCACAGGTATGTACAAACAAGCATAACAATGAGTCACATAGCAACAGAAGAAAAGAAGAGTCCGTAATTATTGAAGAAGGATTAGTAAAGATGTGTAAGCCATGGAACATGCTGAGGCGGCAGTACCTATAGGCGCCAAGGTCACGTGACACAGAAAGTAGTCGTACAAGATCAGGAAAAATAGTAGAAAATACAGAAAATTAGGGGTGTGCCCGCAAGGGTCACGACACTAATTGGGATGATCTGTTGCTCAGGCACTGTAGATCTGGTTGGTAGGGTACCACTATGTAGCACCAGGATATCTACAGTATCACTCTATAGCGCCAGGTAGATATTGGCTTCTACAGTACCAAGGGGATAGCTAAAGTGCTACTGAGCTATATACTGGTATTTACCCCTATACAGCAAATGCAGGTGTTGCTGATGTACTTGGTACTGAGCTACCTCTGGGTGTGGCACTTCATTTATTGCTTTGACATTGGCATTTGGCCTTGGCAGAGGTTGCAATGCATCACGCCTTTGGGCACAATGTGCTGTGTCTTTTCACTGCACAACATATGTTTCACAATCAAGATGACAAGGCTATTGTGTGATTATGATTTCCCATGAGTTTTTGTTTGCCATCTTTTTCAGCAGCATTAAAAGAGAACTAACTGTTGTTTGCCATAGTCCTCTTGTTGTTCTGCAAGTTGCACCGCAAACCAGAGTACACAGTCAAGTTTAGTGTGTGAGCTTGTCTTTTTTTTTTTTTCTAAACCGGACAATCCTCTAATTTTTGCATCATGTAGTATGCTGCTGGTCATAACGCATATGGACTGCCTGTTCCGCCACCAACATGTCTTGCGCAAGACAAATTGGTGTCACACACGGCCTAGATGCAATGCAGCGCAACACAAAGCACTCCAACGCAATACGACACTCCAACAACTACTCAACCCTAATATGACCGCCACACTAGATCGCCCTTGGAGACAACAAACCTACCACAGATGAAAGCAGCCCACTTCCCCTCAACCTATCCCCACTCAAAGCGCCTCACGGCAATCCAGCCCTTTCCAACCAACAAGCGCCGACCCCCAAACCAGTCCTTCAGACCCAATTGAGGACAAGCTGGAGGCACTCCTTCACGATCCACCTTGACATCCTAATCATTGAAATCAATCCAGGCCGCAACTGCTTGATTGGATTATTGATGCACTTCAACCCACTAATCACTACGTTTCTGTGGTTCCCCTTTTGATGGCTTTCGCGTCAGTTTTAACTAACATTCATTATCAATTTCATTTATTTTCCACTGACCAAACACCAATCCTAACTGACTTCCCTTCCCCATATGATGATGTCAAGCATGAGATTAAGGGTGTTGTGCCAGTTTCTGGCGCGCCGGAATAAGCGCTTCCTGCCACCCCAAATACCAGCAAATACTGGCGATGCAGGTGTGGGTGCGGGTACTCAATTTTTGTGTGGGAAACCCGCCCGGAAACCCGCAAAATACCGGCAATTTAAGCGCCCATACCCGCACCTATTCCAGCACATTCCTCTGCATTTTTCTCCGATTTATTTGCATTTTATTTCATTTAAATCGTCAAGAAATGCACTCACCAGCTTGCACTGTCAGTTTTGCAAGTTTTGATGGTACCAGAATGTCACCACAAATGCATGTAAAGTATAACATAATGTGCGCATAAATCACAGCTCCCCGAATATATATATATATGTACAGATATAATTCATTGAGACCTCAGGAAGGGGGAAATACACCTACAGGGGGGAAATCCCCTAAAAAGCGCCACATGCACTAAGGAATCTAACCATCGGAATGCCGCTCCCGTGTGCCCAATGGATGCGCCCAGGTTGATATAGGTCGCACGTCAATTCTTAGACCTTCTGGGGCAGGGGAAGTGGTGTATAGGGGGGAAACATGTCCACTAGGGGGTAAAATCACAGGAAAACTGCCCCTGCAACACTAAATACACACTTCTAAGCAATTCTGATGAGTACATTCTGATCGGAATACCTGATTACCTTAGTGCAGTCTTTATCACTTTTTTGATGTAGTTCATGTTCATAAGTTCTAGTACACTCAAGGTGGGTACCAAGTATTACTTGACTGGGGTAAGTTGTGTACAGTGTTCAAGATGGAGAATAGGTACAAATGAGATCTTAACTGTATCAGCTCTAGGATGTATTCTGAGTAGATTCCACTCATTGGAACTCATGGAAACTGCCCAGTGTCCATGCAATCACTGAAGTCCATAAAGGGGGATTACATTGATTTGGTCCCCTTTGTTCAGAGTGATCCCCTGATTGGTTCAGCCTGCAACTTTGCCAGTAAATCCCGTTAAATACATTAACATCATCTACACTCTCACGCCGGTAGATATGACACTGTGTGAAGCTACAGAAGGGGTGCGACACTTGGGGAATATATTCCTGACATGTTTTGTTCATTTGAGCAGTGTACTAATTTATTTACACCATGTAATGTACATATTCGAATAGCTGTGATTTATGCGCATTTAATGAGCTATCACACGAGCTGATGTGACGACTTTGATGCCGGAAGTGCGGGAAGTGTGCCGGAAACCTGCATTCCGGCGAGCAGGTGCAGGTGCGGGTATGACCAAAATGTACCAGTTTCCGGCAAAATACCCGGGCGACATCCTTACATGAGATATAAGTCAATTTGGCCCAATTGAGAGCTTTAAGGTATGTTGGTCTACAAAATCTGCTGTACAATTGTGCTGACTGCTCCTCAGCAAAATTTGGGGGTCTAACTACTAGGGGGGGATGGATCAGGGTGTGATCAGGCTTAATTAAGCGAAATTACAATGACTTATTCCACCAGTGTAAAAACCCTGTTGTAAAACTGAAATGAGGCCTCGGGCTAATTCTATCATACAAATTACATACCAACACAAACCTATATGTTGGTGCAACACATGATTTACGATGGGTGCCATTGTCAATTCATTGAGGGCTCATGTAATAGTATTGTATATTGTATGTAGTTGGCAGAAAAGAAAAGAATGAACTAAAAAGAGAAACATCGGGTCAAACTGTTCCAAAATGGGGTCAATAGAATAGGATGGGTGTACACAAACATGATAACAAACATCAGTCAACATCAGTCTAAGCACCCGGGGAGAGCAGGGAGAACAATTGTAGAGAAAATGTGGGCAGAAACAGGGTGGTGAGAGGCCGACATGGTGAGAGGTCAACATAGTGAGAGGGAAAACCCCGGAAAGTCCTGGCACCGGGCACCGGGCCTGAGCACGGGCACGAGCAAAATCACAGGGATTCCTGGCGGGATGCCCATGGATTCCCACAATTAAGCGCCATAAAACCCACCAATGCCTGCCGTTTTGGGGCATACCTGCAACCCGCATCCAGCTATTTGATGCAATTCATTTCATATTTTTCCGCTCACTTGTTCTCTCCCACGTGCATGTTTTCTGTGAAGTCACTTTGTAGTACTAACACTCTGTATTTGACCAACCATGAAACCCACCACAATACAAAGTGAGATGCATCATTAAATAGAAATAAATCCCAGCTATCCAGCCATATACATCATACCCTCAAAATAATTAATTACACTGGAGAAAAGGGGAAAATACTCTTGGGGGTAGGGATGTCGTGCGAGCAACCCGCAATGCCCGCACCAATACAAAATAGGGTCCTGGGAACCCTGTTTTGTATTGGTGCGGGCACTGCGGGTTGCTCGCACAACATCCTTACTTGGGGGGATATTTAACCCTAAAAGTGCGCCACATGCACTAAGGAAATTGACTGTATATATGCCGCTCCCCTGTTTGCAATCGTTTCCTGAATGCTACAGGATTCTATATACAAAATATCAGGGTGTTAGGACCCCTAGAAGGTATAGAAATAGGGGAATTGGTGCTTAACAGGGGGAAATCCAGTATTAGATGCAGTCTGGGGCCAGAACAAGAGCAATTGAGGAGATTCCAATGAGTACATTCTACTCAGAATTGAATTCTGCGGATATGCAATGTGCTTCAATTTCTAAACTTTTGTTCATTCATCATGTCCTATGTACCTATGATAGCTCCTATGGGAATACCTATAAGGAATACACATATTCTCAAACATTCAGTGGATGAGATAAGTTCAGGGCTTGTATAAACAAGTGATCAGATTACATTCTATATAATGCTAAGATTATGAAGAGTCCAGCTGGTGAACAGCAAGACTTTAGAGGGGATAGGGGTATTGCCAGATTTGTGCAACAGTTCAGACACTTCCTATGATTGGATTGGGCTGCAACCTGGCACAGATGTGAATGAAGGTCTCTAAATATATACTATGCCCTCATGCTGGGGATGGGCAGTCTGTGCGTGGCCAGTGTGTGCAATTAACCATTTCCTGGATTGTAATTCCCATATTTGAGTGCGTTACAAATTTATTTGAGACATGTGATATATATGGGCTAAGGATGTCGGGCGGAAGTTTGTGCGGGAATTCAGCACCTGCACGCCGAAGTTGGCCCCTAGGAGGCCAACCTGGCACCCGCACCGGCTCCCACGTGCCGAAGTGCTGGATTTCGGCAGCATTTCCGCGCTTTGCGGGAATGCTCGCACATAGCCAGATTCCCGCATTTCAGCGACCTCAAATCTCATCACAAATAGATCTTGTATAGCTCATTAAATGCGCATAATTCAGAGCTACTGGAATATATATTCACGCATGCGGAAATAAATTTCCAACACATAGTAAATCGCGAAATACATGTGCAAAATAATCAGGGACAATCGCAGACCTTAATGACTCATAATAAGCACATCTGAACTCAATCTAATGAAGCGGATACCTTCTATCAAGCATAGAGATGGTGCCTGCCGAGTTCTAGACTCTCTGAATGAGGGGCTGTGGAGATATAGTAAGGGGAACCATCCCCAGCCCCTATTTCTCTCATGTCTGTAATGTATATGAAACAAGGGAGTCCTGAATGAATCTAATGAGTGCATCATACTCAGAATGGCTGACAGCCTCAGTACACCAGAGATCTCATTGATAGCTGCTCTGCATTCAGGTGAACCACTATGCACTCCCTGGGCAAGTGTGACATACTCTGCTGGGTGAGATTTCTCCAGACAGCACACTAGGTGATATGAAAATTAAATGTGTAAGGAAGCGAACTATGGCAATTCAATACTCTGAACATAATGTACTCATTAGAATCTTCATATCTATCCCAGATAGTGCTGTAGGAACGGATTTATGGTGAAATCAGCCCCTTTCCCCTATTGTGTGGATCAGTTCACCCCTTTCCCATGCTCTAATCTCTCTGAAACTTGCAATACACTATCTGATTCCATGGGCGCACACATAATGCACAGGGGACCAGTATTTGAACGGTTAGACTTACTAGTGCATGTGGCACTTTTCAGGGGTAAATCCCCCTCTGACAGTAGTCCCGGGTTTTCATCATGAAGGATATTTATTACGGTAGTAATATGTACATGTTCTGAAAGCTGTGAATTTACTCTATTTTCTGAGGTAGACATCATCCGTTTGTGGTGGGATTTGTGGTCAACCTAATTCTTAGCCTGAGCTCTAAGTACCTCCAAGTAGCATCACACGGAGTTTGGGCACGATCTATATGAAATAAAATCGAAGGAAATCCAAATAAAATCTGGGGGAATCTGCTGAAGTCTGCCGAAGTTTCGGGCGCTTATTTGCCGAATTTTGCGAGAATTTCGGGCGGGAGTTGCGCCCCTGGCGCCCAATCTCGCTCCCGCTCCTGCTCCCGCATTGCGGGAATTTGCGGGAATATCACGTGCGGGATTCCGGCACTTCGGCGTGCCGAAATTTTGGCCCGACATCCTTAATATGGGCAGACTCTCCTGATTTATGCGCATTTAATGAGCTATTAATCATGTAGATATGATGACTTTTAAGGTACTCGATGCCTGCCTGCCTGTGGATGCTCACAGAAATGCGGGCATTTGCCGGATTCCCACAGATTCCTGCATGCCCGCTGCCGAGCACGGGCGCAGGCACAGTCTTCAGGGGTCGGATTCCTAGCTCTGGGCACGGGAATCTCAGCTTCTACCCAGCCAACATCCTTAGGCTATGGGACAGGACACCAATATGACTGGCTCTTACTTAGCCACTTGTATCCCCCTCTCCGCTTTGTCTCACCTGTTTACCTATGTGTATTCTACTATGTCCTCCAATATAACCTCTATTCATGTAAATGATAGCACGTAAATACAGTAAAATTTGAAGTGACTCATTCTACAACATTTCTATAGTGTAATTCTAGATTTGCTCTAATTATGATGTATTTTTGAGACCCTTAATGTGATCAACTGATTGCTTCTAATGGGTTTGATCAATGATATCATCAGTTGCTTAATTGGTTTGGGGTTCAGCTTCTTTGATGGATGATGCCCTGCTGTTATGGTTTGGGTTGTGGCTGAACTTCAACGCTTAAGAGATATACTACCTAAACTGTAAGCTACTGGATCAACCAGTAATGGACAGAAAAAAAGGATAAGTTCAAAGACTTTGAACACGCTCAGTAAGTTTCCTAGAACAGTTGGACCTTTACTAGGTTATATGCGTTCACAGTGTAAATTGTAGTAAAATTGAATACAGTAAAAGCAAAGGGGCTAGCCTAAGTTCCTTTAATGTATTATATATAACTCTCAACCCTAGTCGCTTGGACTAACTGTTTACTAACTATGTAAACTATGTAAGTACTTTCTGTACTAATGTAACTTGCAGTGCCTTCTTAGCTATCTACTACTTTTCCTCTAATTAGTCAGTACTTAGTTTCCTCAACTAAAGGTACTAGGGAGAACAGTCTCTTGAGTCACATAAGTTGCTGGCTTAGTAGTCTTGAAGCACACAATCACACAGTAAAACAAGATGAGAAAGAAACCAATCAGAAGCCGACAAACGCTGGGTGTAGAGTGAGGTGAGGGCCAGCGAAGGGTAGAGAGGGTCCTCTTATATACCCTGAGCTAGATAGCCCCCAGTCATACATAGTAGCATGAGTAGCACCAATAGAGTGAGTCACCGATTCTCTATTGGGCTGGTGGATGAGCAAGTGGTGACTCCATAGCTGTATGCAGTGTTCTGATTGGCTATATTATATTAAACTATATACAAGTAGCAGTCATATCTAACTACTGAGTCATGAGTCTCAGAAAGGTAACAAGCAAGTCATTCAGGGAACTATGAGTCAATTCCTTCATAATGACTCAGGGTTGAGCCACAAGATACTAGTCATGTTCTAAGATAGAAACAGGATTAGTAATATGATCCTTTATGAGTCATAGACTTGGGAAAGATACTACAAGTCATTGCTTAGCCACAAGGTAACTAAGCGATGAGTAATGAAGGGATAAAGTTAGTTAAGCTTATAAGCAGAGACTTAAAGGAGCAATATCTCCATGAGTTGATATCAGAAAAACATAAGATAAATTGCAACAAGTAAGGCACAAGGTACTCTTTCAATCAACAATTGAAAGAAATACCATGTTACAGGCAACAAAGCTTATACAAAAACTAATGCTCATGGGATACATGTATATTGCAAGATAAAACATTTAAGACAAAGCCAGTAGAGGAGTTTAGGCTATATCAACTATATCATGTCTACTTGATCGAAGTCAGTATCCATAACACCTGCCAAATAAGTCACCTACATTTCAATACCTCATTGGGACTCATTAGAATACATCATGAGACTGAATTGACAAATGTAAATAGAGTGAATCACCAAGTAGAATTAGATTGAATTCACTGGTGTCATTGTAGTAAATCAACTGGTTTAATTATGGTAGATTAACTGGGGTAATTACCTGGTTTCATGACACTTAATTCTATAGTGTAATTTCTTAGTGTAATGAGTGAGGTAATGAGGGAAAACTACTTAGGGGGGATGGATAACATGGTAATGTGTGAATATAGCCTCATTTTATTTCATTACACCACCAATCTTTTGCTGAGTCAAGATATACAGACTAAACTGTTGTGAAGAACCAACTTGCTTCAAACTCCTCCCCCTTCCCCTTTCAAGTGATTTTGAATCTCATTTTGTGTCAAATTGTCTTAGTTTGTCACACAAATGCATTTGTTAGCTTGTTTGAATTGCGATAAATTATAGCTTGCATGCAAACTAAGACTGACTCTCAATTTTTGAGGTCAATTGATGCGAAAATAGCACACACGACTTGAAGATTTCAACTGCCAAGGTCCCCAACGGCAAAACATGGTCATTTTAGGTGATCCCATTTATTAAGATTGAGGCAAATTGTGGCTACGTGTCATGACCCACCCCTGTTTTCTTGTGGCTTGTCTCGTTTCTTGTGGCTCATGACCTGAGTCATTTCTGTCGGCTGTGTTTTCTTTTGTCTGACTCGCGCTGTGCACTCATCAGACGCTGCCTTGTTTTGTATGACCCGCCACATGCCTTATGTTGTGCGAGTCTGACTCGATGTACGCTCTTGTTTTGTCTGGGCTATATGCCCTTTGCCTATATATCCGAGCTGGAGCAAGCCTGGTTTACCCACCTTGCTCTACACTTGTTGTTTACCCTTTTCTACCTGGTTATTTCTGCCACCTAGGAATCATCTGCAAGTTATTCAGTTATCACCTAGCTGTCTTGTTGTCGCCACCGTCAGTATCTATCACTCATCTTCTTGCTTCTCCTTGCCACTCGATACATCCGTCTTTGCCAGTCTTCTGCACTCTTGCAACGTCTTAGAAGAGGTTGTGACACTACGTGGTGAAAAAAACAGAGTTTGCCCCAAAATTCAGGACACTTCCTTCACAAAGAGCTAAGTGCTCTGAGGTCTGGCTATCAAAGCGCAATACATCTATGGTGTCTGGAATGCTCAAGATAAATGAGAGATGCATATTATGTTGTAGTTATGGTATTTAGTAGGCCAGTGTCACGCCAATAGGTGCAGCAATGGACTTGAATCACTCAAAATGGTTCAGTCAAGCCCTGGGAAGTGCAGTTACACTGATATTGTACTCCTTTTTTTATATTCCTCAGAGGTCATGACAGATACATCTTGCTTTGTAACTCAGATATAAATCAGGACATTGAAGCGACACCCAGTGCAGAAACTGGACTTTCAGACCTATAAATAGTCAGTCCAAGTACTCCCAGGTACAGCTGACATAGTATCACTCAATTATAATGTCTGGAGTGCTCAAGATCTATAAGAGACACACACCCCATTGTAGATGTGGTAAGTAGCACACTATCGTCGTGACACTCAGCGCAAAAACCGGACCTTTAGACCAATAAATGGTTGGTACAGGCCCTACAGTGTACAATTTACATTGTACAACTTTCACAGGTGTACACCAGCAATAATGGCTGTATTACCCAGCTTCCTCAAGATATAGATGCTGTTTTAAAGACACTATATTCAGCACATGACTGTTGCAACATGTTGGCTTCTTAGGTGTTCAGGACACAGTAGCGCTCTTAAGCCTTCTACTATAGTGTCTTGTAAAAGTCTATACCATAAATGTACATACATAAAGAATAGTATTGAATGTACTGGAATGCTAGAGAACGTAAGAGAACAATCGAATGACATACATACCTGAATAGGTACACGCATATAGGACGAAGTCATATATGCGTGCATATGGTAGATTATTCCTTACGCCTCTGGAACCATCCAGAAGGTCTTCCTACGTGTATATAAGGATGAATGTGAGTGCATTCATCCACCAGTTCCCATTGAATACATTCCCTTTTATCATTACATTTACCCGACGCCTCCGGCGTTGCTCTAAGGCCTTACTGCGCTAGCATATAGTATAGTTACACTATTGTATTCTATACTACGTATATACATATATTGTTACATGTCTTACTAACTTAGGAAAAACCTCAGTTGTAGAGTAGACAAGTGGTGAATTTGATGGAGACTCTGGATCTCCAGAGACATCTCCTTAAATACATGGGAGAACACAGCCAAGAACAAACACAGACGCATAACCGAGTCATACAGAACATTCCATGTCCGAGTCATCACGCTCTCCTAGCACTGCCTCCTCATATGACTCCAGCTCATCACTCCCACACAGTAACGTGTGCCAAATAACCCCATACTCAGCCACAGGCAAACAATAGTCTGTTACCACCTCTGTAACCTCTTCCGTAACCACAACCTTCATACACACCAATTCTGGCAACCCAATGTTAGGGAAGCCCAGCCAACCCATCTCCTCATTAGCTCGGTCGACGGTTGCATAAACCCAACACAACATCCTCTGCAAAAAACTAGGGTTTGAGGGTTCAAATTGAACAATGCAAGTGTCGTGAACCACGTAAGCCAACCCCTTTTATTTTCTTGCTTCGGCCTCAGTATGCACCTTCAGTCTTAGCGCCCGCGCACTTGCCTTTACATGTGACATGACTGTCGCGTCCTTAGACCGACCCCTCTACATTTTTTCCCATTTTCTCAGATTTGTTCGGCACCTATCGGAGCAGTTTCTGCGTCACATGACCTCGGCGCCTCTGACTTAGCAGTTTAAGGAACCCTCGGAGTATCCTCAGGATTACCAAGGCTGTGCTACGCTTCTCTCATATACGGACTCTATTGTTCTAGCTTACCTACAGACACTTCTTGCTTCTTATCGTCCCATTGTATATTCCTTTATGACTCGTACCATTGTTCTCACATGCTTCTTATTTGTATTAGACTAGTATATATACAAGCAGGATTTCGACTGAGGAGACTCAAGTCAAAATACCTTGTCGATTCCCCAATTACAGTACCAGCTATAGTAAAGGGCTTAAGAGCATTTACTGCTGAGAACTAAGTAAGGAACACGTAAGTGTACTGTCTGGAACCCTTGAGTTCAATCCACCGTTATATAAGTCACTCCCACCTTGGGTTGTGACATTGTATTTCGACTTTTCTAGGCGTTACACCTCTCTTTATCCTGTCCGGCATTACTGCCCATTCCCCCGTGCACATCACCTTGGGCCTAGCCCGTTCTCATAACTTTGGTCGTTAAGACAACGCGTTTCCGTGCGTTGAGTACAAAGGAGACGTCACACATCACATGTTAGACTATCCCCAGTGCGTTTGAGACTGGGTTTGAACAAGTGTGTGTACAGTAAGACTCGTATTTCACCATCTCGTTGTGTGAAACCCATTTGGGTGCCAACGTTGAAACACTACACCTTTGTACATTGTTGACCAACCCTGAAGAAGGGCGTCCCTAGTCCCCCGTGACTATCAAAACGTGCGCTGCTCCGGCAGACCGATATATGTCCCTGTCCTTTACCCACGTCATCCGTGTTACCAAACAAGACAAAGTCCGCTATCCGTGCCATACCACCTGCCAACACTACCAGTGCTGGAAAAGCCCTCAAATCCTTGAGAAGTACAAACAATGACCAACCAAGAGCACCCTACTCCAGAACTAAACAGTACTCCTCCTGTACAACGCTACTCTGGCTCCTCAACGCCAAACCCTATACCAGTGCCTTACCCAATGTCCTTCGCAGCCCAACGTACGGCCCGCGACAAGCGAGCGGCATCCCGGGCCAGCAATCAAGAGGAAGACCCTGATCGAACGACTGTGCCAGGAGCCTTCCAATCACATGCAAACGCCCCAGCATCCCTCGAAGACGTATTCTCCCTACTCCAGGACCTTATCCAAGACGTCAAGGACCTCGACCGCCAAAACAGGGCACAGGCCGAAGAACTTGCTGCATTCAGGAGTGCCTTGCGATCAGACATCGGGGCACTACAAGAAGACATCACGTCAATCTGAAGTACCATCCAAAGCGCCCCGAAAGACCTTGGCAATCCTGCCTTTACTCCAGTACCCCCGCCGTCCAGATTCTCTGCACCTCCACCAGCTGGGCCTAGCACTTCAAGACGCCAAACTACTCCCTTCGAATACCGACTCCCTGAACACAAAGGGAAAGGAAAGACCCCGAAACGGGAAACTTCCTTTGGACTAGAAGATGAGGACAAAGAAGAACCCGGAATGGGAATTAGGCTCAAAATGCCGGAAACATTCGACGGAAAGACAAGGGGAAAAGCAGTAAAACAATGGGGAGTGCGAATGGTGCTTTACCTAGCCCAACCCAAATGGTCTCGAGCATCAGAGGAAGAAAGGATAGTCTGCATCCTCCAAAACACCAAAGACGCCGCCGCAGATTGGGCCCAACCCCTCATTGAGCAACTACTCTAGGGGGAGTGTACAGGGCCCATAGCCTCCCTACAGGCACTTGACTTGGCTCTCACAGAAGCTTTTGGAGACCCAGACGCAAGGCGTGCAGCAATCTGCAAAATCAATACTCTCACACAGACCAAGGACGCCGTATCCTACACCACGGAATTCCGCAACATTGCCGCGGACCTAGGATGGGACGACGTAGGTCTAATGGATCGTTACGACTCTGGGCTTCACTGGAAGGTCAAGGAACTCATCTCCCAGAGAGAACACCAACCTACTACCCTACAAGAGCTGATCAACCTGGCAATCAAAATGGACAACGTTCGCATAGAGAATGAGGCCAACCGCCCACCCCGGAATCAGAACAGGGCGCATACCTCGTCGAGCTCCAAGGAAAACACAACCCCCAGGGTTTCAAGGGTTCCATCCGCCGACACCCCCAATTTCGTAACCCAGGAAGAAAAAGATCGTCGCTGAGCAGCCAGAGTATGCATGAAATGTGGAAAACCAGGACATGGATGGAAGGAATGTAGGACAGGATGGCAGAGTAACAAGGAGGAAGGAAAGAAGGAAAAGAAGGTGTCAGGAAACGCTGCGAAAATAGAGGAAGTCAAGGACGATGAAGAAAGTTCCAGCGATGAGTCAAAAAACAAGTAAGGTCGGATGGTGCCACTTGCACACCGACCAAAGTCCGCAAATGTAACAATAGAGTAGAATGTCTTGCTATAGGATCCAGCAATCAATTTTTTATCTCTCTACATGCGTTAGCGGACAAAGCGGAAAAAACTACGGAAGCTCTGATAGACTCAGGCGCTTCTCGAAACTTCATCAACCGTTCCCTAGTAAAGAAATGGGGACTCCCTCTTATTACCCTTGATACCCCAAAACAAGTCAAAACCATCGATGGATCATCCGTGAAATCTGGAAAAGTCTGGCATCGTGTGGAACTACCAATTCGTATCAATAACCATCAACACGTCAGCAGTTTCCTGGTGTGCGAGCTTGGGTCATATCCTATGGTCCTGGGCTTACGCTGGCTCTCAAAGCACAACCCTACCATAGACTGGAACGAGCAATCGATAGAATTTAAAAGCGAGTTCTGTGTAGACAATTGTCTTCCCCCGGAAATTGTCTCGTCAGCAATGGAAGAAGAATACAAACCAACCAAGTCTTCACTATCCGATCAAATCCCAAAGGCCTACCATCAATTCCTGAACGTGTTTGGGGAGGAAGAATTCAAGAAGCTACCTCCCCATCGTCCCTATGACATTGCAATCGATCTGGAAGAAGGAGCCCAATTACCCATGGGCCCTATCTACAGCATGACCCCAGCGGAATCTAAAGCACTCAAGGAGTTGATAGAAACTGGTGGAAAAGAAGGGAAGTTACGACCCACAAAAGCACCAGGGGGAGCCCCGGTTATGTTTGTAAAAAAGGCCAATGGAACCCTCCGGTTGGTAACAGATTACCGAAAGCTTAACCAGATCACCATCAAGGATAGACACCCTCTCCCATGACAGGACGAGCTAATGGACAAATTGCGATCAGCTAGAATCTTCACGAAGTTCAATCTTAGATGGGGTTATAACAACGTACGGGTAAAAGAGGGCGACGAATACAAAACCGCTTTCAGAACAAAATATGGCAGCTTTGAGTGGTTGGTCATGCCATTCGGGTTAACCAACGCCCCTGCCGTGTTCCAGTGTTTCATGAACGACATCTTCAGGGACTTGCTCGACGTAACGGTTATAGTCTATCTGGACGACATCCTAGTGTTCTCAGAGAAACCAGAAGAGCATGAGGGGCACGTGAAAGAAGTCCTACGCCGGCTCAGTGAAAACCAACTCTTTTGTAAACCCTCAAAGTGCTTGTTTGGTGTAACCACGGTACCCTACCTGGGAATAGTCATATCGCCGGAGGGCATGTCCATGGAAAAGGAGAAGGTCCGAGCGGTCATGGAGTGGCCTGCCCCAAAGAAAATCAAGGATGTCCAATCTTTCCTAGGGTTCGCCAACTTCTACCGACGCTTCATCCCCACCTTTAGCACGATTGCTCGACCTCTTCATAACCTGACGCACAAGGGACAGGAATGGAAATGGGGGGAGACCGAACAACTGGCATTCGATAGCATAAAGGAAAAAGTGTGCCTTGAACCAGTATTGATACACCCAGATCCAGCAAAGCCATTCTACCTAGCAACGGACGCATCAGGCGTGGCAATGGGAGCAGTCTTAAGTCAGCGGAAGGAAGATGGACACCTACACCCGGTGGCCTTTATGTCGGAAAGCTTCACCAAGCCAGAAAGAAATTATGACACCCATGACAAGGAACTGTTGGCGATTATCCAAGCCTTTGAATACTGGAGGATCTATCTGGAAGGAACGGAAAACCCTGTAACCGTATTCTTGGATCACAAGAACCTTGAGTACTGGCAGCATTCCCGTAACTTTAATCGCCGCCACGCCCAATGGTTGTTAATCCTCGCATCCTACAACTTTGTCATTCATTACCGGCCTGGCAAGCAATCCAATAAGCCTGATGCCTTATCCCGAAGAGCCGATTACAACAATGTTCCCGATGAACCCCAAGTGATGCTAAACCAGGAACATTTCGCCAACGCCGTAACAACCTTGCCCACAGAGGCCGAGCTCCAGGGGGCCATCCAGTTAGCTCTACAGTTGGACCCGTCCTTAGAAGCCGTGATGGAATTCGTATCCCAAGACCAATCCGCAATGCCTGCCTATGTGCGCAACAAGTTTAAGGAATACAAATGGGAGGACGAATTGCTTTGGTACAGGGAAAAGATAGTGGTACCCGACGATGAAGGGATAAAAAGGGATCTGGTCGCCAACTTCCATGATTCCCTGATGGCGGGACAC
The DNA here is from genome assembly GCA_015039395.1 of Ceratobasidium sp. AG-I. Lineage (NCBI taxonomy): Eukaryota > Fungi > Basidiomycota > Agaricomycetes > Cantharellales > Ceratobasidiaceae > Ceratobasidium > Ceratobasidium sp. AG-I. Next base: position 361,243 of record MU132174.1, read on the forward strand.
CCAGGTCAAAACCGAACCTTGGAGCTGACCTCCTGTCGGTACTGGTGGCCGGGCATGAAAAGTTGGATTGGGAAGTTTGTGGAAACTTGCGAAATCTGCCAAAGGACCAGGAACGCTCCTGGAAAGGAATTGCCGTTGATGCCGTTAGAAGTACCCGCACGACCATTCCAGTTCATATCCTACGACATGATTGTCAAACTCCCTCCGTCAAAAGGCTTTGATAGTATCCTGGTGGTGATAGATTCGTTTACCAAGTTCGGTCACTTCATCCCGTGCAGGGAGTCCATGAATGCCAAGGAGGTGGCCGAGTTGTTCCTGCAGGACGTATGGAAATTACACGGAACCCCAGAAAAGACGGTTTCGGATAGAGGGACCCAGTTCAACAATAAATTCCTGAGGCACCTATACCAACGCTTAGGGATCAAGCCTTCCTTCTCGACAGCCTACCATCCGGAGACCGACGGCCAAACTGAGCGAGTGAACCAGACTGTGGAACACTTCCTGAGGGGATATGTCAGCCATGAGCAGGACAATTGGGTAAAATGGTTACCCCTTGTGGAGTTCTCTTATAACAACACCTCCCACTCCGCTACTGGACGGTCTCCGTTTCAGGCCGTGTATGGCCGGAACCCCGTCATGACCCCGTCCAATGCCCTGACAGGATCTCCCGAGGCTGACGACCTCGCAGATACATTACGAAGGATCCAGGCCGAAGTTGAAAGCGCGTTGCAATTGTCTAAGGAACAAATGGTTATGGGAAAACCGGAGTCGTTCCCGGTGTTTGAGGTTGGGAACTGTGTATGGTTGTCAGCAAAAAATGTCCAGACCTCTAGGCCCTCCAAGAAATTAGATTACCGCAGGCTGGGTCCTTTCAAGGTACTAGAGAAGGTTTCAGAGGCAGCTTACCAGCTCGCCCTTCCCTCTACTATGAAAATCCACGACGTGTTCCATGTGGGGGTGTTGTCTCCTGCAAGGAAAGACCCTGAGCGCCATTTCGAGGAACCGCCTCCCGTGATTGTGGAATCAGGTGAGGAGGAGTACGAGGTGGACAAAGTGCTGGATAGTCGTCGGACCAAGAAGGAGGGTTGGGTGTATAGGGTGCGATGGAAAGGCTATGGACCGGAAGAGGATACCTGGGAACCCAAAGGAAACCTGGCGAAAAACGCGGCGGAGGAACTGGAAAAGTACCACAAAGCTCAGTTTAAACGCGCTCGTGACTCCGCCAAGAAGCGCTAGAAAGGGGGGGGGGCAGTGTCGCGTCCTTAGACTGACCCCTCTACATTTTTTCCCATTTTCTCAGATTTGTTCGGCACCTATCGGAGCAGTTTCTGCGTCACATGACCTCGGCGCCTCTGACTTAGCAGTTTAAGGAACCCTCGGAGTATCCTCAGGATTACCAAGGCTGTGCTACGCTTCTCTCATATACGGACTCTATTGTTCTAGCTTACCTACAGACACTTCTCGCTTCTTATCGTCCCATTGTATTTTCCTTTATGACTCGTACCATTGTTCTCACATGCTTCTTATTTGTATTAGACTAGTATATATACAAGCAGGATTTCGACTGAGGAGACTCAAGTCAAAATACCTTGTCGATTCCCCAATTACAGTACCAGCTATAGTAAAGGGCTTAAGAGCATTTACTGCTGAGAACTAAGTAAGGAACACGTAAGTGTACTGTCTGGAACCCTTGAGTTCAATCCACCGTTATATAAGTCACTCCCACCTTGGGTCGTGACAATGACTCAGGGATTCTCATGGCACAACCAAAACCCCTGAGGTCACACGACCTTTGTTGCGACCCGTGAATGGGAGGTGTGACTTAGAGTATTGGAATGGGGTTGGTAGCTACTATGGAGCAATGGACTGTGGAGGGTGTATATACCTGAGAACTAGTTCCTTGCAATGGTGCAGAGGGACCTAGGTAGTAATGGGGGAACGTCAAGGTATTTCGACTTGAGTTTCCTCAGTCAAAATCCTGCTGTATATATAGTACTCTAATACAAATAAGAAGTGTATACTAACAATGGTGCGATAGATAAAGGGATGTACAATGGTGTGATAAGAAGTCAGAAGCGTCTGTTGCTAAGCGGGAACAATAGAGACGGAATATTAGGGAAGCGATGTCTTGTCTTAGTAACTCCAAGGGAACTCAGGGGGATTAGGTAACAGGCACCAGGATCATGTGACCTAGGAACTGTTCATCAGCAAAAAGTGGATTTGTTATTTAACTTGGAAAGTCAGATTTGGTAGGATTTGGCAGGATTTAGTGCAATTAACTTGGATTTATTGGATTTAGTCAGATTACATCAAATTCACTGAATTGTCTTTTATTTGAGGAAATAAATCTTGTTGCCAATTTGAAATAGCTTCCAGCAGCAGCCCTCATCATCAAACATCACCCGGCATCAATTAGCACCCAGTTTGGATGCAAATTGATGGAGAACAAACCCAAACAGTGATCCAAATGTGAAAAGCCTTGCGTCTGGGCGAGAAAAATGTGAGTTTCTCCACCATTTACTTGACAATTTCAAATCTGACAACACTTACGTAACTTTCAGAACGGTCCGCAACTTTTCAATTTTTTTATGCTTGACCATATATGGTCTAGTCAATTTGCAATTTGATCAATATCCATAACCAGCCATGGGATTCTTTTCCCCTGTTGACCAAATGGACTAAATGCTGGAAAATACCCCTGGGTGATTTATGATTGGGTGCACTGACCTGGAGTTGTCTAGTGGTGTGGGGGAGGACTTAGGGGTCAGGGGGGACTACTGACTGATGGTTTGCCAAACTTCATGGCAAGGGTCAAGTGACTTGTGCCTGTGATTGATTGATGATCAAACAGACCCTATTGTTACATTTTGTTACATGTTGCTACATGCTGTTACATATCTACTGGGGCCTGCCAGATTGGGAAGTTGCCAAATATGGTTAGTAGTTAATCCACTAAATCCATGAAATCCTGGTGAATTCACAGCTAATAAAAAGGGGGTAGTGCTGAATCCTGATAATCCATTAATTCAGTGAAATTTAGTGTTACAGCATGTAATAAATTTTCCTATTTTTCACTGACGTTCTGATAGGCGCCAGATAAATTTGACAATAAGGGAATAAAATCAAGGGGGTCGATCCAGGGATGCGACAACCTTACACTGTGGCTCACAACTTATCTTGTGGCTGACCACTCGACACTCTTTCACATGCTTGTGCGCATGCCTTGAAGCTTTGCCTCATGCCGTCCTCATGTCTAAAGACCTTTCACATGTAAGCCTCACATACACCATGAGGTGTTTCACGTGTACGCCATGAGGCTTGCCACATGCATGCCTCATGTTTCCCTTCTATATGATTGGCTAGGTCTAAAGATATACTTTCACATGTACATAGGAGGCTGTGCGCCTCAAAGGCATAAAAGAACAGTGAGCAAGCCTGGAATCCCCAGCTTGCTCTACCTCGTCAATCTCCCCTCAAAGGTGTGAAGACATACAGTAGTACCATAAGTGAAGGCTTTATGTCATGACCCACCCTGTTTTCTCGTGGCTTGTCCCTTCTTTCTCGTGGCTCATGACCTGAGTCATTCCCTTGGCTGTGTTTCCCTTGTCTGACTCACGCTGCGCGCTCTTCAGACGCTGCCTCGTTTTGTATGACTCGCCACATGCCTTATGCTGTGCGAGTCTGACTCGATGTACGCTCTTGTTGTGTTTGGGCTGTACGCCCTTTATCTATATATTCGAGCCTGAGCAAGCCTGGTTTACCCAGCTTGCTCTACACTCGTCGTTTACCCTTTTCTATTAGGCTCTTCAGCCTCTAGCGTCCTTTACAAACCTAAGACAACCGTCTTA
>MU132175.1:19477-34238 GCA_015039395.1 Ceratobasidium sp. AG-I
GGACGGCTTTGAGCTCCTTCGGCGCGAGGAGCTCGGGTGTACGTTGGTACTTTTTAATTTCGTACGGGATGTCGAGTTCTTCCTGTACGTCATTCGAAATCAACTCAATGAGAGAACGCGGGAAGCACGCACCAAGAGCCAGAGAATCCGCTGGGAACGCGACTTGTTCAAGTGGTGCACGATAATCTTGTGGGATGCCTCGGTCGTAGATACGGGTGCTTGAGCAGAGTCGGACATAGCGGCAGTGAAAGTGAAAGCGGGGTAGGAGTGATCGTCAACGAGAGAGAGGTGTTTACTGGGACGTGTCGCCTGCTATTTGCAAATTCGGACGGGAGCCAGTGACTTCCGGAAGGCCGGACTTTGCGCGCCTCAGTACCCGTCGCTCAAATCGTAATATAGAGACATATCATATATGATATACACTATTTCGATATCAGAGAATCGAATGCAAAACTTTGCGAGACATGAATCGAAGATCTGAGGGGCGAAAATGGACGTGCGGAACCGGGCCAGGTTGTCACCTAGGAAATAGGCACACTTTTGTCGTGTCTGAAAGCTGACGCAAGGCGAGGATTTGTTGAGTGCGCCAACAATGAATCCCGGAGAGCGAGTCAAACAGTCACGAGACTTTGGTCCTATGCAGGTCATTCCGCAAACAATTTATCAAACGCATAAAACATACAGAATTTTAAAATACACAACTATAATCGTTCCACAATCAAACCCAAGTCAAGCTCTTATGCATAATCGTACTTTCCTCCCTTCTCTAAGGCCTATAAAGAAACTCGTCAATACCACACTCGATTCTCACAGTGGAAAACAGCACTTACACGTTTATACGCGGGTCTATTCCACAGCACCAGTCAAAATCAGTCAATATAACTGGAGTCTAGCTAGTCAGAAGAGCGACTTACCGTGCATGCACACACTCCACAAACTTCTTCGTCTCCTCTCCCATCGTACTCGTCGCACGCGACGCAAACGCCTCCAACGGGAACTGCATCATAAAATCCGCAGCCGTAGGCTCATCCCCTCCCGCAAAGAACTTTCCTGGGATCTTCGACAGATGCCCTTCGATCTAATCATATATATATATATATAATTTAATTATTCGTCGAGGATAGGAGAGCGAGGGGATGGACGAACCATATTCGAGTTGGCTTGAAGCCGGGGCTCGACCATCTGCGCAATAAGCGTATTAAACACCATTCGCACAATCGGTCTCACGAGCAGCGGCGACCGGTCCGGCACAATGCTAAATATCAACCGATTCACGAGCAGAGGCATCAACGTCCCCTCTGCATAATGTGTATCTTCGTACACAACCATCACGTCAAACCAAACTCAATTCAAGAGAAGCACGGGGGAAGACGTACAGTAGAGGTTATCGATGTATCCTGCTTCGGTGGGCTCGAGCTTTCCGGCTCCATATTTCTTGATTAGGTATTCTGTTGGAATGGACATGAGCTCCAACGAGGAAAGGTTAGGAGCTACACCACTTACCGACGATAGCGCCTGACTCGGCGAGAACGAGCTCTCCATCCGTAATAATAGGCGAGTGGCCTAGCGGGTGGACAGCTCTGAGCTCCTTTGGCGCGAGGAGTTCGGGTGTACGTTGGTACTTTTTAATTTCGTACGGGACGTCGAGTTCTTCCTGTACGTCATTCAAAACGAGCCCAACAAGAGAATGGAGGGGCGACTCACCAAGAGCCAGAGAATCCGCTGCGAACGAGAGTTGTTCAAGTGGTGCACAATGATCTTGTGGGATGCCTCAGTCGTAGAGACGGGTGCTTGAGCAGAGTCGGACATAGCGGAAGTGAAAGTGAAAGCGGGGGTAGGAGTGGTCGTCTACTAGAGCAGTCTGGGTATCTTATAGAGTTAGTAGGCTGAGGCCAAAGAATGTAATCAATCATTAGAAACGCGGCTGAACTTACTGGCATTTGAATGAGCCCACCGGCGTCCGGCGTCGACGTTCCCGGCAGGCACGAGCCAATGATGTCAACTCACATAATCTAATCACACCCATAACAAGCCAACACCTTGCGCGTAACAAACAATTTCCTAGAACAGTAATAACTCAATTCATAATACAAGTGGTTTTTTTATACAGTTACGTCGATAAAGCTACAGCAGTCACCAAACCAGCCCAGAAAGAAAATGCACAACGAAGCCAGTCCGTTTTTTCCCACAACCCAAACTCAAACTCAAACTCAAAGAACGAAAAAATTAAACCTCGCCTCTCATGCGCTTCGCCCAGAGGTCTTTGCGAATGTAATGTACCTCGACCCAACTCGCACCCGTATTCACGTTCGTCATGAGCTCCATCTTGGAGCGCTTCACGCGCCTGACCAAGGGCTGCTTATGCCCTTCGAACCCGGCGCATTGAATTCGGCCCTGTTCGGGCGCATAAATCTGCTCGTACTTGGTCGGATAAATGCGCGTATGGGTTGGGGGATCTCCTCCGCCGAGTGCGGTGGGCATAGCGATCGGCTTGAGAATTTCGGTGACGATCGTTTGCTCGGTAACGTCTTGGTGGTGGAGCTGTATGACGATCGCGCGTCAGAGCGGTTAGGGCGGGTGGCAACCGCTCGAGGCTTACGATTTCTTTGACGATTCCCAACTCAATCGTATTGTACCCCATATGATCGCTGATGGCCCAAACGTAGTCTCCAGCCTAAAAAAACGTTAGAGACGCGTCGGAGCCCCTTGAAAAGTCGTACTCACCAGAACCTGAGGCGGGTTCTGGATATGGTCCAGCTTTCTTGTCCTCCACATCCACTCCACATGAATATGGATAACCTACAATCACCAACGACCAATCAGTACACCATCCAGATAACAAAGAACATCGCGCAGGTTCACAGTATCAGGGAGCTGACCGTCCGGCATCCGATCCAAACAATACACCTGCCTATACTCGGTAATCTGCCAGGGCATCATCCCCCTCTTCTCCCCCGCAGGCTCGTCCTTGGCCGGGAACCTCATCTTCTTCACCGGCGAGCGCACAATCGGCTGTACACGACTCATCCTTATCGTAAAAGAGCGAAGGAGGTGGCGCAAAGTGAAAGTGGAGTAAAGAAAATCGAGCGCGGGGCAAGCGATAGCGAATCCTGACGGCAGAGCGCCCCTTTATATATCCACTCGCGAAAAAGTAAAGTTCGGGTGCTTGGTCCGCACCTCGAGGCGAGAGGAAGAAGAAAGTCAAAGGGCCCCTTTCAATAAAGAACCCTACGTAAGGATGACAAATGCGGGTCCAAGTGCCTCGACCAAACCACGCCCGACGATCACTCTGCGACTCGCGTCTGAGTATTGTGATTGGTCCGCCCCGCGTTCGAGGTGGCTTGGAGGCTGGAACGTGTCTGATATGTGTCGTGGGCTGTCTGCGGCTGTGGTGTGCGAGATTAAATTTATAGCTGTGATCCAGTTTATGAGCGTGAGATCCGGCGGCAGCCGAGCTCCCACACAAATGACTCATACGCGAGCCCTGCACGAACTTTTTTTCTATCTTGCGTTCCTCGTTTTCGCTGATTCTTATGCTGGCCCTTCTCATCCGCAGTCTGTGAACAAACTTCCAAAACCGTTCTTGGATCGCCCTCCGTGGCTGAAACAGATCGACTGGATGTCTGATCTCTTGATCCCAAAGTAGGTACTTCGCGTACGGTGAGTGAAATTTATTTTAGAGTTGATTTTGGTGCCGCCTAGTCTATAGGCGGAATTATCCGAGCGCATCCCGGCTATGGCTTCGGATGAGATCATCAAATCACCGTAGACGCTGCTGTTCGTGCCGTCATGAAAGTCAGGCTTTATTTGAAGGGGTGGCGCACATTCGGTTGGCTCTTTTTCAAGATAAGCGACTGCCCTTGTCAGCTAGTTTTCAAAGGTCAACTGTAAATTCCATTAGGATCACACTGTATCATGATGTTCTTTCAACTCTACGCATGTTACATATCTCGCAGGACTGTACTCGCCCTGGTCGAATCCGTAACCTTTACTCGGGCAGCTTCCAATAAATCTACCCCTGCCTGGGCAATGGCCTCCAGCGTGCGTTCGTCCCAATCCTGAACTGCGCGGTTTCAATTTCAGACTTCTGGGATGGCGAAGTTGCACTGCATATATCATGATTCAGACGTTATAAGTTTGGAATATGTCTACAAAATATTGTACAATATCGAGAACCAACTAATCGGAGTGCATCTGTGCTATTCGATCCACCAGGTCAGATCAACTGCTGAGATTCGCGACCAAATAACTCCTTCATAACCTTCAGCGTCCTGATGCTCTCCTCGGCTCCTTCGAGAGACAACTTCAAAAGTTTACAACCTTCCGTAGTCATGCACTTCAGAAAGTCCTCGCTCTGGTCCCTAGCCCAAGGCATCATTGCACAAGCCCCAATCACATCTATCCCGGTGACCAGTGCGACCCTCGATGGGTCCAATGTCAAGTGGGATCGATACGCGTGATGCAAGGCAGGAAGAAGCGGATATGTATCTTGTACACCATACCGGTGTGCAAAGGACATTCCTGCTGCGGTGATTTCGCCAATATCGTATTCCGGATCAATAGGTCGAACCATCTCCCAGTCGACGATGTATAGACGAAGCTTCCCATATTGGTGATCCCTAGAAACCAATACGTTGCCTAGACGTATATAAGTACAAAGTCGAAAAACACGTAGAAACTACACGTACCAATCCAGAAATCGCCCATGGCAAGCACTCTACCCCCGCTCAGCGCCCCTTCCTGCTCCTTCCGCACAACATCATCTACCCATGATTCTTTCAATCCAAGCTTTTCCATCGATTGAGCCATTATGGCAAGATGCAGAGACATGCATTGATCAACTCCTGCGACATTCTTCGAGAACCGTTCCCGAACCTCAGTTTGCTCCGGTAGAGCAGACCAATAATGAAACCGTCCCATAAAATCCCCAAGAGCTGAACCGACCTCCGAAGCTAGAGCAAAAGCCTCTTTCAACCGCAATTCGGAGGATGGACTGGCTCGAGCGTCATCCAAAGCACTGGATAGGAAGTTGCTGAGTGTAACGACGTCGCCAAGATCGGTCATGAAGATTGTGTGCGTGTCGGGATCATAGTGTAGCGGCGTGGGGATTTGGACAGTACTATTGGCGTTGAACAGACCAGATTTCGCAAGTGCGACGAGTGCTTCGTATTCAAACCCCTGAAACAACAATATTTTATTAACTCCTCTTGATAAAAAGAAAATACCTGAAAATAGAGCGTACCGATCGAGCAGCCTCTACTTTCAGCTCGGTGAAAAGGGCAGCGCACCCCTCGCTATGTTTCAGCACAACACTTGTTTCTCCAGTAGGAAGTGGGGTTTTCAGCACAGCACGGTAGGTGAACGCCGAGTGGCCGCCGGAGAGTAGCTGGACGTTTGTCGCAGCAAATCGAGTATTGCTGAGGTAGGCCAGTATGCCGTTGGTAGTTGTAAGATCTTGCATGACTGGTGAAGGGGAGGGTGTTTGTGCAATATCAAGACGGTTCCAGAGATGATGCCTTTAAACGAGACACTGAGCTCTATTACCCTCACACGACCCGAAACTCTCCTGAGTGTCAAATATGAGATTCGGAAAACACTAGAAGGCTTCATGACGTAGCGGGACGAAACTTACGAAGCGAGCAGGAAATATGGGTAGTAGCTCAGCAGAAGATGGAGTGACACGATAAATGCATTGCCTTGACACGTCCTAACGCGGAAGCTGCGGTTCTAAATTCGAAAGTTACTTTGATGCGGGTTGGACCCCACGTCCTCGGTCAAATCAGCGCCACTTATCGACAAGTGCGTCATTAACACGGCTCTAGTAATGATCAGTTCGAAATGCGGAGCGGCTTACTTGACGTACGTTGGACCGGGTAGTTAGTTCAAAAAACCGCACTAACACATATCACGCACATGGGCCTGAATGCTACCTGGAGAGCGTTCGACCGAGGCTTTCCTTTTGCATTTTTGCTTATCTTTGTCTCGAAGTGTTGCGCATGATTTCCATCCACGAAATATACAAACGGTAGCATGTGCAAAGTCTTGGCTAATCACATACTAGCCCCCACAATAATGCGTAGTTGGTCACTTAAGTGGACCATATCCGGGGGCCAGCGAAACAGACTTTTGGTCACCTTCGGGTATGACCAGGACAGTACCCGTCTCAGCCTGAAGAATTTAGCAACAATTAACATAAACGAGCTAATTTTAACTCACCACATAGTCTACCCAGTGCTGCACGAGCTCAGCCAAAATATCTGGCCTTTCTTTAGCGAGGTTCTTCGTTTCTCCGGGGTCTATTTCCAGGTTGAACAGCTCCCACTGAGTACTCTCTTCTTCTTCCTCGCTTCTAACCCCGTGTCTAACACTAGCCTGAGGCATCCAGAGTGCCTTCCACCAACCTCGTCTAATCGCACCTTGGTTGAAAAGCTCCCATCCGTGCACAGCATCATCACCGTGGACGACGTTCGTTTGCCCAAGGAGATAGGGAACCCAGCTCTTGCCGCGAGGCGGTAAGACAGTACGATTCTGGAAAGTACCATCGCCGACGCTTGTTGGGTGCTGGACACCAGCTAGGTCAAGGATAGTGGGGAGAATATCCATGACAGTGGTGAATGTATGCGAGACCACACCATTTTGACGATCGGGTGAGACTTTGGGGTAGCGGAGGATGGCTGGGCAACGGATGCCGCCTTCGGTTATCCAAGCTGCTGAAAGGGTAAATAATATTGTTTTACTCGTGCGCTTGAGACAGACCTTTGTACATCCGCGAAGGAGCCGTAGCTGAATCAATTCATCACCAATGAGACACATGTGACGAAAATATCACTGAAAGGAGCAGCGTACCGGCTTGCGCCCATCGTGGACCATACCAGACGAACTGCCATCCAAGAGTAAGGTAAAGCATATGCAGAATAATTAAAACTTACCGAGTCAGCGTTTCCAATGTTCTCGTATGAATTATTATAATGTTCCTTCAGTGTTTTTGATATCTTTTCTCCCATGATAGGGATTGCCTCAAGTAAGGCCCCCTCTGCGCCATTGTCTGAGGAGAAAAACACCAAGGTATTATCCAGTTGACCTTAAACACTGAAGCAATGAGACTATGCTGGTACGGATACCTAACCTGCTTACCAGTAGTTTGGAGATAGTCAATCACTCGTCCTATATTCCAATCCATACGCTCTACCATCGCAGCGCTAGCCAAAACGAATTAGTCAGGTCTCCAAAGGTCGGGAGTTGCACGCACTAAACCTCCATAGTTCGGGCGCTGTAACGTCTTTCATCTTCTGTCAGGTCGTCCCAGTCCTTGGAATCGTAGGCCGGTACGACCGGATGGGGTGAAATACCTTTGGGTACCAACCCAAGCTCTGACAACTTTGCTAGGCGTTCCGCTCGGAGTGCATGAGGACCAGTATCATATCGACCAGCGTACTTTGCGGTAATTTCTGGAGGTGCCTGTAGCGGCCCTATGTGCCAGGTTAGTGTAACCTTTACCGGAAAATATCCTCTACTTACAATGAGGCGCAGTAAATGGGAGGTAGGCAAAGAACGGATCGCTAGCTTTAGTTAAACTAGAGTCATCCTTGGATTCGAGGAAGCCTAGAAGATTATCGGTGAAGGCATCGCTCGAGTAAAATGGCTTGGGAAGATCCTGGACGGGCACGAACTTGTCGTCTTCCATGTAGAGCGGGGGCATAAACTTGATGCTTCCCTCAGCGTGAAGCGGCTCAAACGCATCTACAACCGACCAATATTAGGATACAACCCAGAGTTCACACCAGATGACTTGCAATGGTTTCCTGCACCGGGCAGCAAAGCAAAACTTTTCTCGAATCCTCTCGCCCAGGGACTAGCTTCGCGAGTGAGACCCAGGTGCCGCTCATAAGCGTGCGATAAGAATTCGCTGACAGAATTTCGGGCAAGGCAGCCACCCGATTATTGAGAACTCCTTCGTATCCCGGCTTGTTTTGATAGACGGGGTTTCTCGCTGCAGTTTCCGCTGTGGATCACCGGTTAGATGCTTGCTTGTCAGTATACGGCACAGCTCCGCTCACCCATTTGCCCAAGACCAGCAAGGTGATTATCGGTACCCGACAAGAGCATAGATCTATATGCATGTAAGTTGCGATTCCAGTCACGTAGAGTAGGTATAAAAATGTCAAACAAACCTGGTAGGACTACACGCAGACGCAGTATGAAACCCCGTAAACCGGAGACCGTCATCTGCAAGGCGATCAAGATTCGGCGTAGATATTTCACCACCAAACGAGCCAAGGTCACTATATCCGCCAAACTCAGCAGCCCCTTTGATACCAGATATTCAGGAAAACAAACCTAAAACCTAAGTCATCCGCGACAATCACCAGCACGTTGGGACGAGAAGCGTGGGTCATGCCGAAATTCTCTGAGAGGAGATAGAGTAGAATGGTGAGTTGGACTGCGTCGTTCAGGCTGTATTTTATAAAGCTTTATCATGGCTGCCGATAAACTCTCGCAATCGCACGCCATATCATGGTCAGGGCAAAGCCGATGTTCGCACACGTGACCATCCATTGGAACTTTACAATACCAAAAGACAAATAAGCAATTTGATCCAGACAATACATGCGCGTTTTAAACGATCTATTAGGCTTCATATTAAAATAAGTGTTTCAAAACGCTCTTGAGTTTAATGCTCTCCACATCTCCGCTGTGCGACAAGCACAAAAGCTCGAACCCACTCATCGTTACGCCTTTCAAGAACTCCGGGTTCTGAAATTTTCCCCGCGGCAAAAATGTACCCAAGCCCATCGCGTCAATACCAGAAGCTCTTGCTATTCTAAGCGGATCCAGATTCTGGTGCCGGCGATAAGCTTGGTGTAGAGTTGGGATGAATGGGTATGTATCTTGGACCTCGTGTTTTCGAGTGAAGGATAGCGCCATGCCGGTGAGTTCACCAATATCGAACTCCGGGCGAGCAGGCCTAGCCATTTCCCAGTCTATAATGTAGAGTCGAAGTCCTTCTTGAGCTGTAGAAACTAGTATGTTATCTGAAGGGAGATCAGCATAACATCAGATTGATACAAAAGGCAAACGTACCGAGCCACATATCGCCAACAGCAAGCACCTTCCCACACTTCAGCGCCTCCTCCCGCTCCTCCTGGACGATACTCTCGATCCAAGGCTCATTGACACCAAACATATCGGCTGACCGAACCATCGTGCTGAGATGGAAGCTGATGCACTCCTCCGTTCCAGCAAGATTCTCCAAAAAGCGCTCCCGTAGCGTAGACTGTGTCGGTAACGCTGTCCAAGCATGGTATCGACCCATAAAGTCACCAAGTGCGGTACCGATCTCCGAAGCGAGAGAGTACGCTGCTTCGAGCTTTGATCTATCAGTGTGCGCCTCCTCGAGGCTCTTGGAGAAGACTCTAGTAAGTGTCTCAAGCTCGCCAAGGTCGGTCATGAAGATGGTGTTGGTGTCGGAGTCGTAGTGTATGGGTTTGGGAACCTGAACGACGCTCTCAGAGTCAAACAAACCAGAGCCTGCGACCGCAACCAGGGCTTCATACTCGAACACCTAGCAAACCGTATTTTATTAGTTCAGCCGTCTGAAACAAGTGAAGACTCATGATCAAACATACGGAGCGCTGAGCTTCAATCTTTGCAGCCTCATAAACAGCAATATATCCTTCATAGTGCTTGATGATGACTGTTGTTTCACCAGTCGGAAGAGGAGTCTTCAGCACAGCGCGGTAGGTGAAAGCAGAGTGGCCGCCAGTAAGAAGGTGTACGTCTGTCGCGGCAAATCGAGTGGCTTCGAGGTAAGCCCAAGTTCCTTCGGCTGTAGTTAGATTAGGCATTATGAATAGGAGGAGTGGGTTTTTGACCGTTTGACCGACTGCTGAGGGGAGAAGCCCAAAAAAGAGGAGACTTTTTAAAGGTTAGGCAGTCCACTCGCTGAAAAAGTGATGTTGTACAGCCTGAGTTTCCAGCGACAAGCCATACGGCGAGGGACGCAATTGCGACAAAGAGCCAAACACGGGAGACGAGTAGAACATATAAAGAAGCAGTAGTCCAGCCTAACATATTGTGCGGCTACACCGCGAGATTATTGTCCGAGATTCTTCGCTATCGGAAACCTCAGGGGGTAGCGAGCAAATTATCATCTCCGAAAAAGAACCCCCAAAATTCAACAAGAATAACAATATCTTTCTGATAGAAGGACTGATCCTGACCTTCAGTTTGGACACCCTTATACTATTATGGCCTTCGTTTCAAGGCTTCCCGGTAGGAGGTAATGCTCATAGCGTGATACACTTTCTCCATAAAGCGAATAATATTACGTAGTCTCCTAGGTGAAAGTAACCCCATAACGCAGGCTCACCTCTGTCTTCACCTCTTCCCAAGTGACTCGCCTTCGCGGTGGTTGTTACATCCTGGTTTCGTTTAGTAATTTTGTGAGGTGGCTGCACCGCGCCTCGCCGTCTTGGCTACTGGCTGTATATAAATCCAAGATTGTCGTCATCACCCCATAGCGCAGGGTAAGACGGTAGCTGAGGTCAAGGCGCTGACAGGAATCATCTTTCACGGAGCCGATTTTCACACTTGGCTAGCTAAGACCGCCCTCCCCCTAAGTGCTATACTCCATAAGGTTAGCTGAATTTCCGATTATTGAATCTCATGCAGGACCCCCGATAATCCTGGGTGAGCCACCATCCCGTGTCCTCACATAAAAATGCCCTCTTAGCCAATCAGAAGTCGAGAATGGCACAGCCATGTGCGGACCAGTCGAGAGATCAGGCCTCTGTCAGGGTAGGGGGGGAGATCCTACAAGTCCGTACTCCTGATAGCACAATCGCAAATCAATGGATGGTGCGCATCTGTTTGTTCAATCATTTAGGATGAGAATTTGTGACGACCCGTGTAGAAGTCTATACCATACACAGTGAAATGCTACCCCCCTAAATTTCGGGGGGGCCAACATGTATTCGGATAGATCTAAAAATTATACACTTAAAAATGTCAGTTATAGTTTAGCGGTACACTTAATACCTTAACTGTACATCTAGCACTTTAAGTGTGCAGCTTTTTTTATATGTAAATGCGGAGCTCAAGCGACGTTGTTCATGGCCGGTCATAATGACTTGACTGGCATCAGCATTGGCGCTTACGTAAGATAGGTATGAGCACCCACGTGACCAATCTAACCCTAAACTTGACCACGACGACGTCATTGCAACCATCGCTGCCATCGCCATCGCCGCCGCTCCCTCCATCACCACCATTCCCTTGCCACTGATATGGCTTAGGTGAAACCCTCTCTAACATTCGCCTTGCTAACAAGGCTATTGCGCGTGAAGCAGAACGCGAAGACGCCAGCGCTGGTCTACAGCCAACTGTTGAAGAAGAGGAGGAGCAGGATGACGGCGGCGACAACGACGAGGTAAGCCCAAATATTGAATTAACTATCCGCTAACATAATTTTACAGCCCGTTCGACGTGTTACCATCGAGATCAACACCGTCAAGGACAAGACCTCGAGTAACGCGGCTCCAGCTACCACGACCTCGAGCGCCGCTACGACTTCGGGAACTGCGAAGAAGGCTTCCTTGTCCTCGCACGCAGTTTTATCGTCTAAGGCAGTCACTTTGTCAAAGAACGGCGTCTCCGTTGCTCCTGTCGCACTCGCCGCTGTCTTGAAAAGGTAAGTTCCTGCCTGCAGACTGACCGAGCTAATGCATCTACTCAAGGGGAACAAGCCGCCAAGGATGAAGAGCCTGAACCGGACCCTACGCGCAAAAGGCTGCGGCCGCGCATGAAAGTGAGTGCATGTATGCTATATTGGCGAGACATACGTTAACATTTGTACGTAGGGCGTGCCAAAGGAGGACGATACGCCAGGCAACGCGCAGGTATGTGCAACTATATTGTTTATCCGATGCACTAACATTGTCCCAGGTCACAGCGTCCGTACGATGACCCTCGTTAAAGGACCGGACGCATGCACGCGAGTCCAGTAGGCACCAAATGTAAGCGTGTTGACTAGCTAGCTTGCAGCGCAATTCTAACGTAATTTTGACGCAGATCGAAGGGTCATTCGAAGGAGTTTTACCTGTTTCAGAGCGTAAAAAACTGTCGCGTCTTCGTTTCTTTTCATGTGTCTTAACATTATTGTAGTGCTTCCACACGCCTGTTTTAAATGTATTCTAACAGGGAGAAACATCTATATCAACTGTGCATTCCCCATAAAATAACTGTGGGAACACTTAAATGTAATATGACTAGCAATCGACGAGCCCACTGCTATTTTAAATGTTTTCCCTTCTAGTTTTGTGACAACGCAAAAAAATGTAGATTTAAGTGTCTCAACCTGCAATTTTAAGGGGTTTGACCCGGTAAACCGCAAGTGTGCTACCCCCGTAAAATTTGCGTACAGCCGGTTCACTGTGATATCTGTACATACGTAAAGAATACTATCGAATGTACTGGAACGATAGAGAACGTAAGAGAACAGTCGAATGACTGATATACCTGAATAGATATACGCATATATGACCTCGTCATATATGCGTGCATACGCTAGATTATTCCTTACGCCTCTGAACCATCCAGAAGGTTTCCCTGCGTGTATATAAGGATGAATGCGAGCGCATTCATCCACCAGCTTTCCATTGAATATATTACTTGTTTATCATTACATTTACCCGACGCCTCCGGCGTCGCTCTAAGGTCTTACTGCGCTAGATTATAGTATAGTTACTCCATTGTATTCTATACTATTATATACATATATTGTTACAACCCGTGTGCCAGTAATCCGGTCCTTCACTGAGTTTCCAACCGTTAACACCGTATTTGTAGTTTCCTAATTGTAATTAGAAATCGTAAGACATTCGAGAGCCTTTAATGTCTTTTGCTGCCCTTGAGGGTGCCGAATTCTTGCACTACTTTCACGTGTCTAATGTTCCTCAAGTATTTTTGCTGGGCTGGCTCGGTAGCTAATAAGCCGTTTTTGATTATTGGTCTCAAACGCTGGATAAAAGTAATATTGAGTGTAATTAGAATTAGTAGGCTGGTCGGAGGGGAGCTTAGAGTGATATGGGATGCCACGGAGTGCCTGTTGGCTCCTATGGCCTAGCGGTCAACACGCGCCGAGCTGGTTCACGGCCCCTTTGGCTTAGCATTTCTCGCTTCTTCCTGGTCTCCCTCAGGCCGCGTGGAAGGGGAAACACGTTAATTCAATTTATACAGCGTATGCATGATTTATATTACCTGCTGGGATTCAGACCCAAACAAGTGCTTCAAAACGCTCTTCGACTTAATGCTCTCCACATCTCCGCTATGCGACAACCGCAAGAGCTCAAACCCAGACATTGTTACTTCTTTCAAAAACTCCTCCTTCCCGTTTTTTGCCCACGGCAAGACTGTGCCAAAGCCCATCGCGTCAATGCCAGAGGCTCTCGCTATCCTGAGCGGATCCAGAGTCTGATGTCGACAATACGCTTGGTGCAGAGCTGGAATGAAGGGATATGAATCCTGGACTCCGTGCTTTCGGGTAAAGGACAACGCCACGCCTGTGAGTTCGCCAATGTCGAACTTCGGACGAGTGGGCCTGGCCATCTCCCAATCGATAATGTAGAGTCGAAGACCACCGTGTGCCCGAGATACCACTACGTTGTCTAGGGAGAATCAGTATAACATCAAGTTGGTGCCAAGAGCCGAGCGTACCAAGCCACATGTCGCCAACAGCAAGCACCTTCCCACATGACAAAGCTTCTTCCCGCTCCTCCTGGACGATACTCTCGATCCAAGGCTCTTTGACGCCGAACTTGTCGGCTGACATGACCATCGTGATGAGATGAAAGCCCATGCACTGTTCCCTTGCAGCAACATTCCCCAAAAAGCGCTCTCGAAGCGCAGACTGTGCAGGGAGGGCTGTCCAAGCATGGTATCGGCCCATAAAGTCACCAATCGCAGTACCAATCTCTGAAGCAAGAGAGTACGCTTCTTCGAGCCTCGTTCTATCGGCGTGCGCGCCCTCGAGACTCTCAGAGAAGACTTTGGTCAGCGTATCAACCTCGCCAAGGTCGGTCATGAAGATGGTGTTGGTACCGGCGTCGTAATATATTGGTTTGGGAACCTGAACGACGCTCTCAGAGTCAAACAAACCAGAGCCTGCGAGTGCAACCAGGGCTTCATACTCGAACACCTAGCGAACCGTATTTTATTAGTTTAGCCGTCTGAAACATGTGAAGACCATGGTCAAACATACGGAGCGTTCAGCTTCAATCTTCGCGGTCTCATGAACAGCAATATACCCCTCATAGTGCTTGATTATGACTGTCGTTTCTCCAGTCGGGAGAGGGGTCTTCAGGATGGCGCGGTAGGTAAACGCGGAGTGGCCGCCGGTAAGAAGACAGACTTTTGTCGCGGCAAATCGAGTGGCTTCGAGGTATGCCAAAGTTCCTTCAGTAGTAGTGAGATTGGTCATTATGGGTGGATGTGATGAAGAGAGAGCTAGGATGTGGTGAGAAATTGGTGAGGGAGGTTGGGTTTTAAAGGTTGAGTAGTCCACCTGCCTACAAAATGATGTCACACGACCCGATATTCCAGCAGCAAGCCATAAGGCAATGAACGTCATTGCGACAAAGATCTAAGTAGGGAAACGAGTAGAACACACTGCGAAGCAGCAGTTTATCACGTCATGTTGAGCTGCTGCAAAGCGAAGCCACCGGGTGAGCCTCTTCGCTGTCATAACCCAAGCGGAACCCTATAT
>MU132175.1:34255-49328 GCA_015039395.1 Ceratobasidium sp. AG-I
GCCAAAGTTTCAACCTCTTATGTTGAGCTATGGCAGAGTACTGTAGGATTGAAGAATAGCGACATTTTGAAATTGTCGCTATGCCCAAACTCTCTTTTGTCCATGTTTGTCCCCTCCCTAGTGTTGGCGGCGAGGGCTCCCGAGGGCCCCTCGCCCTCGCCCCTCGGGTTTTCAAGAACCACCACGCTGTCAAACCGTTCGAGGTTTAGATAAGCCACGGACCCCCTTTAGACATATAACCAAACATTGCCCTAATGTAGACGACATTCCAGTGTCAAAGTGCGGGTATTGGTCTACGTATCTACCATGCCCAAATCGGAAAGTGGGCGAAGTACCCTCGGTGGATGAGATAAGCGGCTCTCGCTGTCACTCGCCTGTCCAAAAAAAGACGAAAACCGTGACCGAGAGCTCCCTCGGTCCGATGCCCTCGCCCTCGCCGCCAACACTACCCCTCCCCCACTCCGGTATAAGCATCCATTTGATTTTTCACCATCGGTATACCAGTCAAGGAGTTCGACTGTATCTTTAAATCGAAGCAGTGGATTCAAGTTCAGATAGCCTAAGAATGGCCTCAAGCCAAGCGTGTTCGGTAGGAGCCCCAGCCATGTGTTGTGCGGTTTCCCTCTGTCAGTCACAAACCGAACAACCCCAGGTGGTTTTTCAGAACAAATATTTGCATGACACGAGATGCGATAATAGTTTGTCTGAGCGTCACGTTCGGCGGTAGACTTTCTCTATGTGGTGGTGGTAGATGCAATGAGCAAGTTGAGCGCATAGTCACATGATAAGCTCCCACGGGATGTCTCAACCTTCGGTCGGAAGCTTGAACAGAAATAAAACTTGTGGTTGGTTGGCCAAAATGCTTCTGTTTACTGATTCAAACCCACATGTCCAATGACGGCAATCAAATGCAAGGTATAAAACTACAACAATCAGGCATACAAGAACGCCCATACCCTTGAAATTGACATACAAACACAACAGTTATAAAGAGGCAAGGCTAGCACAAGAAATAATGTCCTTTGTCGTCACAGACACTAGTTAATGACCTTGCCGAGTTTGAGCAATCTTGTAGTCATTGTACAGCTGGTCCACGAACTCCTGCTCATTCTAATCGGACAATTATCAGTATCAGACTACTCTAAGAAAGTCATTGAACTTACCAAGAGAGCGTAGATCGATTGCAGGAAGAGCTGTTTGTCCACTACACCATCATCCCACTCAATTCCCTGCATCAGGGCCTCGCCCGCAAGATGACGATCCAGATTAACACCATCCCCATTCCGCCCCCCATTTGCGTTCCCATTCATCCCTCCACCTCGCCCATTCCTCTGGCGTCTCTTCTGGCGCCTCGGGCTCGGTCCCTTGCTTTCGTTGCTTGTGCCATAGAAGATCTCGTCTTCAGCGTCGTCTTCGCCCGCACCCGTTGCGTAAACCTGCGCCTCTTCGCCGTGCTGCCCAGAAGGGAACCGACTGCTCACATGTGGGCGAGTTGGGTCCGGATGGTACACCGGGCCAGTATCGCTCTGGAACGGTACCAGCGCACGTCCAGCTCGGGGTTTGGATCGTACGCTGCCGTTCCCGGCTGCGTTTCCGACAACGCTGCCAGCATTTCCATTTCCGTTCCCACCCCCAACACCGTTCGGAACCACGCTCTTGTTCGGGTTGAGAGAGCTCAAAACATCCTCTCCCAGCCCCGACAACGAAGTGCTCCTCGAATGCAGGGCGTCCTCGTCAAACACCGAGATCCGGTGCTGCTTCGGCTTGGGCGAACGCCGGGGTTTGCGATCCGGCGTAATCTTTGTGCTGTGCAAGATCGCGGGATCCGCGGGAAGTGCCGGGGGCGTTCTGGGTGGAGGGGGAGCTGGTTGACGTTGATTTGCCGGAGGTGCAGGGTTGGATGGCTGAGGGCCGTTGATATTGGCAAATAACTGGGCGAGGAGGTCCCCGCCAGTACTGGGCGCCGAAGGGGAGACTGGCCCTGCGTTCCCCAACTGGCCGAGAGGAGGTACGTTGCTGTTAACAGAAACAGAAGGTTTCGGGACAGAGACGGGTTGCGCGGGGGTAGACACGGGAGAAGCCATTGCGAACAAGCTGTCCAGCAAAGCTTGACCACGCAGGGGACCTGTCGTTTGTGTAGGTGTCATCATAGCTTCGGGAGCAGTCGCAGTATACAGAGAAGAGCGGGAAGAATCTGGACCAGTAGGAGGCGGAGTAGATGTGGCAACGGTATTGGTGGAAGCAGAAGAACTCAAACGTGCAAACAAGTCGTTGAGCGATTGCATACCCATCGGTGCAGCGACCGGGTCCCTGTTGGGCGTGCTAGTGGGAGGGTTGGCAGGGCCGGAGGGGTAGCTTGCAGTTGGCGTTTGTGTTGGCAAGGCTGAGGCACTCGAATTTGGAGGCTGAGTGGAGTTATAAACCTCTGAAGGGTCGTAATATGGCTCCGAGGATCCGCTCTTGATATGGGCATGAAGGCTAACAAGTTCATAAGAACAAAGCATAAAAACGTGGTAAATAGGGCTTACCCTAACAAAGTATCGCCTAAATGCTGACGATGATCAGGATCGCCTGCCCAAAGCCCCATCACAGGAGCTGTCGGGGAACAATAAGTAAACAATTCGCTCAAAACGAATATGAATCGCACGGACCATCTTTGCTACCCTTAGCTCGGAAGATGACATAGCTTTCCAAAACCTCCAAATTATCCTCAGGAGTCAAGAGATGCATATAATTTTGGGAGGAGGACCGATTCAAAATAAAGAATCCGTAGCGTGGAGAACCTCGGCTAGTCATAGACGCAGGTAAGCTAGCTATTCCGGCCTCGAATGTACTGGCCTACCGGTCAAACAAAAACAGACTCCCTTCCACTGACGTCTTCGTCCAGCCCGATGGAGAGTACTGCATCAGCATAACATAGGAGACCTAGATGGTGATTAACCGAATGATTAGCATCAAAGCAGCGAAAATGAAGACTAAAAACCTGAAGACTGACCTGGTCCCATATGCAAAGGATATCTGGATCATGTCGTTGGATGACTTTGAGGTTCCACGCCTTGCGTGAGGCCGCGGGCATAGATGTTTCATGAGGCATAGTGCTATCAAATGTTAAATGAAGATACAAGTATTAAGTTAATGGATGGTGGTTGTGGGTGTCGACTAGAAGAAAGTCATAAGTAAACCGGTGATGATCGTTCTCCGACAACATCCACCAAGCGCCCGTCCCTTGGAACACCGCGCTCGACGTTGCAAATTACCCGATCACTTCGAGTTTGTTTTGCCAGATGTACAGCATTCAAATCGAAGGACTACGTGGTGTAAGTGGTGTGCATTGACATGAGTGTTTATGAGGTTTCAACTATAATGATACATGAGTCAAAGAGTGCTAGGAGCACCTATAAAAGCGAACGATGAACCGGAGAAAATGAATGATTTTACTTCTTGTCAGGAGCCTTTGCCGATATCGGGTCTGGTACGTCTCCAAAACCAAGGTTCTTCCATTCATCCCTCTCCATAAGACCTCTGGGGGAGCAGGATGTTCAGATTCCGATAGCAACATTGCAAGTGCTACCTACTTGTTCATCCTACACTCTAAGTACTGCTTGTTGAGGAGCCGACATGGTGTGCCGTCATTCTTGTTCTTCGCTAAACATTGAAGATATGTAGTCATGAACGCTTTACATTCGCCTAAGATTTTGCATGAGATTTACTTTAGTGTATCTGATGAGAATAAAAGCATACCTTCATGGTCTAACGGGAATGATCCACGCTCTGGAGGCGTCGCAGAAAACGGCGAGAAGGTTGGTGGGCGACCGAACGACATGGATAAATAAGTCTACAAAAGGACATGCCAGAATTGATTCATACCATAACTAGCGAACCTTGGCCAGGTGCAGTAACAATACTCACGAATGATCGCCGTGGTGGTACGCTCGACAAATGCTGCGATTACAAGGAAATACAAATGGCCAGTAAGCGCCAGATTCACTTCTTCACATCTCCCACGATCTCGCCCAGGACTTGAATTTCGCTCACTAAACTCTGTATCTCTTAGCTTCGTCAAATATGCCAACTGTCAAGCTCAACGTCACTCTGCGAGATCTCTCAAAGATGATCGACGTATCATTACTCCATCCTACAATGACGGACTCGGAGATCCTCTCGGGCCTTCAAGAGGCGCGGACGTCAGTGCTTTCAGCTACTTTGAGGATGTAATCTGCAAATTTTATCCATCTAATAGCCTTGATAAACTAGATTCGATGCCGCTACCGCATGCGTGAAACCCTACGCGGTCACAATGGCTCTCGAAGCTCTTGAGGGTACCGATGTGAAAGTATGTCCAGTAATCGGTTTCCCGGCAGGAAATAGTACCACTGCAGTCAAAGTATTTGAAGCAGCGGAGGTAGTCAAAGAGGTATGTATCTAATCAATAATCTAAGAAAGTGATTAACGCGGTATTTTAGGGCGCTCAAGAAGTGGACATGGTCGGTTGTGAACCTATATGCGTCACGACCATCACTCAATCGTGTGATTTCAGGTCATAAACATTGGCAAAGCACTCAGCGGAGAGTGGGAATACGTTACAGAAGAGATCAAGCAGATCAATGCGGCTGTCACAGGTGGAGGGGCCTTCCTCAAAGTTATCTTCGAGGTAAGCTTTCGTTCATTTATCTCCCTCTTCAAATAGTAAACAAGTATACCAAAAGACAGACTACCTAAAAGACGATGATATTATCAAGCTCTGCGAAATCTGCTCCAAATACGGCGTCGCATTCGTAAAAACCTCCACCGGATACGGCTTCACAAAACAGTCCAACGGAATGTACAACTATGTCGGTGCAACAGACCACAACCTCAAGCTCATGCGCAAACAGTACGTCCCGCCATAATCCCCACTCTTCTATTGTCCTCAATTGGAATCCAGCTCCTCAGACCGTGTAGCGATAAAAGCAGCTGGTGGAATTCGCACCTTGGACGATCTGCTGCGCGTCCGTGCACTCGGCGTCACCCGCGTCGGCGCGACAGCTACCAAAGAGATCTTGCGTGAAGCCGTCAAGCGTGGTATCGGGCGCACACCCACCGAAGTCGAGGTCCAAATTCCTGAATAAATTAAAGAGATAAACCCTGTAAATCACTTGTAAATTAATCATTGAATCACGTGAACACATATTTGCAAACTCTCATCTCGTTCTCTCACAGTCGTCCTCGTCCACCGCCTACCGTTATTATGTCTTAGTGAGTCTAATGCCATGTATAAGTGAACCTGGATATTTATCCAAGACTGGATTGCTAGCGTTATTGCCGGAACTCGCGTCCTCAACGAGTACCTCGCGCTCGGGACACTCTTCACCACTGGTGCGCTCGTCTTCGGCGCAACGAAACTCACTGGCGGATCCAAGAAGAAGGCGGAGCCCCAAACTCTCGTAGACAAAGCCAAGAGCACACTTGGCATTGACGGGTCGTGAGTTGTCTCGATTCAGTGCTAATACTTTGGTTTCTGATGGGCTTTTTTTGGATAGCGACGAGGAGGCCTTGTGAGTTTCTCTCTGTCATTGTGTGTTTGCTAGGAGAATGATCGCTGATTGAATTTATGCAATTTAGTATCAAAAAGTTCATCGCGGATGCTGAGAAGGAGGCAGCAGGGCATAAGCACTGAGCTGGTTCTCTGTTCTTGCTTGACATTTTCTGCGATGCGTTGACCTGGAATAGAACACGTTATTCAAACTCTGGATAAATGAACTCTGGTGTGAAACTACAATTTCGAGTTGCATTCTCGACATCAGGACGAGGTACGCATGATACCAGCTTTGTACAAGCCAACATCCTCCCGAGAGAGATGATATCCCCCAAGTCAATGCGCCGCGCCAATCTCCTTGCGCTACACTGAGATCACCACTCTGGGATTATCCAAAACGTACATTGATCATAATCGTGTTATACTCGTATACTAATCGTGACAAACAACTTAACAAAATAACTGAGTCCAGTCCAGAACTTATCAAAACATATCGAACTCCACTTCACAAAATCTCCAAAGACCCCAAACTACCAATTCCAATCATCCCCAAACGCGTCGTCCCCAGCTTTAGTACTCCCGCCTTCAGACAGCTTCGACTTGACACTTAAGCTCGGGCTAGGCTGGAGGACCGCACCTAGTGCAGCGGCATCTATAACTTCATCGTCGTCATCCATCAAAGAAACAGGGCGTGCGGGCGCTGCCGCAGTGATAGGAGCGGGGGACGATTTAGTAGGAGCGGTCCTGGGCTTGGGCGAGGAAGTGAGCTTAATAGTTGGGCCGGGACGGGGCGCTGCTAGGCTGCCTCCCACACCCGATGCTCGCGTCAGTGAGGGCGCGGGGGGAGGGGCGAGGGCGTTCAGTGTAGATGTCCATGCGGTAGAGACGTCAGAGAGCAACGTTGACGCGCGTTTAGTCGACTTCGCATATCTGCAAATAATACAAGTTAGGATTGAAAGTGAGAGCAGGAATGAGGAGGGATAACATACGTGTCAGTCCCCCTGAGCTCTTCCCATCGCTTTCCAACAGAGGTCGGTACCCATGACGGACTCTGCGCAGCATTCTCCTTATCCACAGGGGTAGCAGACTCCTTCATTTCACCTTCCACTCCGCTCAGTCCGAGAGCAGACAAAGCCTCAGGCTCGTCCGTTGGTCCTCCCTCAAACGGTCCCCACGCGTCCAAATCATCATCAACTACCGGCTCAGTCGTATCTTTGAGGAGCTCCGCCCCACCTAGCGACGACGCCGAAGATAATGAAAGACGAGTCGTATTTGCCGAACTGAGCGCCGTGGAATTGGAAGAAGATGAAGACTGAGGGGTATGAACAAGGTGTCCCTTAGATGCAGCCCGAGAAGCGGCGGTCGTTACGGGCGTTTTCGTCTCATGTTTTGCCGGTAATGTGGTATTGGATGACGAAGCGAGGGGCGAGGAAACATGGTTGGGTGTTGACACAGACGAGGAAGATAGCGAGGACGGTTGTGCGGGAGAGGTTGCTGAGGGAGCTGCGAGTTCGCCAAGTCCACCGAAAATACCACGAACAAGATCTACTGCGCCAGTCGCGTCTAATCTACCAAGACCTAGTCCAGAATGGGAATCCGAGGTCTGCACATGGGATTGTTAGCTATAATTACGTGTAATGACTGGGAAGGACGTACCCCAGAACGCGCGCCGTTGCCCTTTGCTACAATCTTCTCCCACTTCTTCTTTAGCTGCAACAAGTCCGCCTCATGCGCCGCCAACTGTGCGCGCAACTCTACGCACTTGGACTCTTTCTGCGCGATGAAGTGAAGCAAGTCCTTGTGCCTACAGCGCCAACCAATTCAATTAGCCCCTGGCCGATCAGGCAACGTTCGAGATACGAGGACGTACTTTTCTGCGAGAGTGAGCACAGGCGGCTGACCCTCCTCGAGCGTCGAAGCACTCATACGTTTCCGTTCCAAGGCCTCTTTTTGTGCTCGTTCCAGGGTGCCTTCCGCTCCTCGGGGGCTCCCAAACGCCCCACTCTTGGGTGTAGCCGCGACGCTCGCGCTCGAACCATGCCTCCCTCGCCTGCCACCCATCTCTCTTAGACTCCCGCCTCGGACGAGCGTCGACCGCTCTTGTTGTTCCTGCTCTCGGTTACCATTAAAGCCGAGCTTGAAGTCATCCTGTGCGGTATATGACACGCTTCCAAGACGGCGTGGCGGGAGAGGGGCCGTCGTTGGGGGCGTAGTGAGAGCCGAAGGCGAGGAGACAGAGAATGAGCCAGTTCCGAGGTGAAGAGGTCTTGGACCTGGCGTGAGCGTTAGCCGTTTCGGGGGCGTGCCACGCACAGGTGTATTTGGCTGTTGCTGGGACTGGGATGAGCTGGACATAGTTGGGTACGAAGTTGTTCAAGCAGGTGGGAGGGAGTAAGAGGTTGTTGTTGATGTCTATTGCGTGGAAGTGGTAACTACAAATCCTAGACGAATGGAGATCAGGCGCAGCAGCGGGCGTTGGCAAGGCGCGGAATGGATTGAAGAGTTCCAGACCCTGAGGCACGACCCTGGCTGGTAAAGGCTGGATGCGGAACACATACTGAGACGCGCTTATAGAATGTATCACAACGTAGAGCCCCAACGATGTAGCAAAACCCATGTCGAGAGATGGAAAAAGACAGATCCAACTCACTCAGTGGTCTTGGGAGTGCCTTTGTCTACATTTTGTGGGAACCTCCAAGGAAAGCCTACGATAAGATTAGATCGTAAACTCAAACTCTGCCATCACCTTCGGCTTGCGCAATTGCTCCAAGCCCTTTTCGTGTCATTTGTTCACTCGTCATCTGAATGGATGTGAGATAAATTGTGCAGCTGGGTCTACCGACATGCACTGACTGGATGCCCAGCTACATAGCACCCTTCCCTCAGCTTTGCAGCAGTGGAACGACGCCCGTGCTCACCTCTCCAAAGCCATACAAGTCTACATCAGTGCTGTCAAGCTCTTTGAGTCAAATTGTACTCCCTCTGGGGTACGGTCACTTCCTGGATGTGCGGCTACAATCAAAAACAATCTCGAGTCGATAGAACGCGAGGAATTGCAGCTTTGCCAGGCGAATCTTGCGCTCAAGCAGAAGAGAAACTCACTCATCTCGCCAATCCACTCGCTTCCTTCTGAGGTACTAGCTATTATACTCACTGCTGCTACGGCCCCAAGATCTTCTTACGGCATGTCTGGACCACACTTTAAGAGACATCTCTCACAAGTTTGTTCTCGCTGGCGTCCAATCGCTCTAGACGTTTGTCCTGTCTGGGACCGGGTTACTTTGGGTTTTGAGGCGGGCGGTAACTTTGGAGATGAGCTTGCGAGAACAAAGATCGGATTCCGTGGTGGATATGTATCTGGGTACACGCAAGTGCCCGTAGGTCGTCCACCTGGTCTCGATGAGGCTTCATATATCCAGAAGACACTTAATACAATCGATCCGTACATAAGGCTGCTCGGTCAAATTGATTTTACAGCCGAGGATGTTGAACAAGTCCGACCATTCCTTGATTTTTGGCTTGAGAAAGGAGTGCCCGGATCTCTCGCCGAACTCATCATATCGGTTAAAAAGACCGCTCCTATTGTTCCCGAAACAAACTCGCATCTGAGCGATCGCTTAACCCAATATATCAGGCATATCGACTACTTGAAATTGACTTCTGTGGGACTCGACTGGCCCTCTGTTGAGTTTGGCAGACTCAGGGTGATGTGGTTAGTTAATCTACCTCCCGTTTGCTCTCCGACTCTGGCACAACTAGCACGGATCCTATCGACATGCCCTACTCTAACTGTCCTTCACCTTGAAGACATCGCGCTCCTCGCCTCTCTAGACACTGTGGTTCTTAAATCTGTAGTCCTTGAGCAGTTATCCAGCCTGATTCTCAAAGAAGTCGACATCGCAGGAGTGCTCTCCATTATATCTCCGGGGCTCGAGCAGCTCGCCCTCGAACTTCACGGCGTTACCGGCGATACTGACACACTCGAGGCCTTGAACTTGTTTGCTGGTAGAGCCAACCTACTGGCCCTCACCCTCACCCTCTCGGACACGCGCTCGGATGTGGCATTAGCCCAAGTATTACATTCCGTCACAAGCCCACTTCTAAGCCTCAAGTATCTTACGCTAGAAGATATGGATCTGCGCGCCTCCGAACTTGGTATTCTAGCCGGCCATTCCCTCCCCCAAAATATACCACCTCTGTCCTTGGCACTGGTAGGTGCCACAGGTATATCCTGCCCAATAGACAGCCTTGACTTGAAATCTTGCATCATCCACGCCTCCCTAGCGGTGTTTCACGAGGCAATTTCCTCTGTTCCTTGGGCTACCCTGATGTTCAGAGGCTGCAAACGCTCCCTCACTGTCCAAGGAGAGAGTAACAACGAGTTTGAGCCGTTTGAGAGGATTAATAACGCGTCGAACTTTGGGACCCAATTGCGCGAACTGATGCCTGGTCGGGTGGGCATGCTCGACTGGTGACCAATCCCTTGGCTTGAGGTTGTTGTATATCTGGCTTCGTGTATGTGATATGGAGGTTAGCTGCTGTAGTGCAGATTTTTCCTTAATGGACCATGTGTGTTGGTCAGCCTAGGTGTTGGTTGAAATTTGACTGTACGCAGGGAGGTTGGACTGCTATTGCTGGGGTTGTTTGCAAGCTGTTCTTCTTTTGCTCGATGCGGTTCGATTTTTTGTTTACCACGTTCCCTCCATCTTTCCCTTGTATTCGATGACATTTAACCTCTAGAATTCCACTTGTTGGACTGACTCTCGCTCCTGTTACCGCTCGTGTTGCACACCCGACGTACGCGAAGACAAATATAGTCGATTCAAAGTAGCGCAATACGTTGTGTGAGAAGGGAAGTCTCAAACGATTGGATTTACCAGCTATATGCGTGCTTGTTCTCAGTTCTGATACCGCTTGCGGTGCAATGAAGTTAGTATTATCCAGCTGTAATTGATTCACGCCCCTCGCTATCTCTCATGACCGCACATTTTACTTTTTCAGGATTCATGCATGATGGTCTATTGCCAGAGTGAACAAGTGCTCGGAAGTCTTGGATTTACTTCCGAGGTTGGAAGCAACTAGCTTGGTGAGCTTTCTTACGCCTCCTCATCCTGGACGCTCACCGCTCCCTCGATTCGCCACAATTATCTCGCTGCTTGTCTAACTAATTTAATTCATCAACTCCTGTGGATTACTGGAATTCTAGGTCATTACGGGAACATAGTTCTCGACGACCAACCTTGCCTCATTATCTTTCTGAACCGCCAGATGAGTGTGAATTCTCAAGTATATTCGTCGCACATGGTTAGGGCATGAAATAATGTAAGCGAGAGTTTAGCTAATCCTTCAAGCGCATGGTTTCATCTCTGCTGCCCTGTAGCAATGGGTCGAAGCTAGAACCCATCTCACCAAGGCGATCCATGCCTACATTAGTGCAACTACGGTCCTCGAGTCAATGAGCACGCCCTTCTCGCCCAAGTCTCTTTCTATAGCTTCGAGCACAATCGAAAAAAATCTTGAGGCTGTGGCACGCGACGTGTTCGACTTGCAGAGCGCGCAGGCCGCACTTAAAAAGAGGCGGAATCCGTACATCTCACCAATCGACGTTCTGCCTTCTGAACTACTAGCTGACGTCTTCAAAACTGCTGTGGTTCTAGTCTCTAATGATGGCTCGCCCAACGAACACGTCAAGAAAAATCTGTTGCGGGTCTGCTCTCGCTGAAGTTGCTCTGGACGTCTATCTTGTTTGGCACTACGTTACTTTAAGCTTTGAAATTGACGATTTTTCGGAGGATAAACCGGCGTGGGCGACAATCGAACTTCGTAATGTGCTTGACCGGGAGATACGGGTGCCCGTGCCCTGTCCACCCGGCATCAGCGACACTTTGCTGCCCCAGCCTGGCAGAGCTTGCACGGATACTGTCTACTTGTCTTAACCTGTAGACTCTTAGCCTTGAGCACATCACAATTTGTGCCTCCCTAGATGTAGCGCTAGAACTTGTGAAGGTCGAGCAGTTGCGTACCTTGTTTCTCAACGAAGTTGATTTTGTAAGCGTACTCTCGATTGTCTACCCAGAAGGCTCCAAACTCAACCTCACACTTCGAAGTTTTACTGAGGATACTAATGTGCTCGATTCGCTGCGTTCGTTTGGTAGTAGAACTAAAATACGTGAGCTCAGCCTCTCCCTCTCGAAAACACGCTAGGATCAGGTCCTGGTCCACACATTTTCAGCTGTAGGCCCGCTTCTGAACCTCAAGTGCCTTACAATCGCGAATCTGGATTTGCGCAGCTCCAAGCTCAATGTCCTAGGCGGCCATACCCTCGTTCATTATGATCAAATTCCACTCTCAGCCTCGGTAGGCACCACAAATGGACCCCTCCGGATGGGCGAGCTTAAATTGTGGAGCTGCACCATCCACGCTACCGCAGCGGAGTTCCGCAGTGCAGCTTCTGCTTTCTCCTAGGTGAGGCTAGTGCTTGGCCTCTGCAAGCACACCTTTGCTAGCCAGAGCGAGACAAGTGGGCTAGAATCGATCAACGAGTCGTCAGAGTTTGGCACCTGTTTGAGTGAATTGATGCCTGTTCAAGTGGATTTTTGCAGCTAGACGATACCTTCACGCGTATTATTGGCCTAGGACTTTGGATATGAGGCTCTATTTGTATGGCATGGAGGTGTGTTGATGTAATCCAAAGTATTTCTGATAGAATCGCACAGTGAATCCAAAATGGTACAAAAAGCTCTGTTCTGTGAAACAGCTGGCCGAGCACCTAAGTCGACCGGCTATATGCGTGGTGTGCCTATATCAAGGTGAGAGAAGGACCAAAATAAAGGAACTAACCTACTAAAAACTCGAGTTTACAGTACTGCTTGCGTTATTGCAGTTCCTGCAACCCAACCATTTCAAAGTTTCTGGGGCATTAGCCCCTTCAACACCATATACAGCTCACCCACACCATGCATGCCGGCTGCTTTCAACTCCTCCTTGAACACCTTAATATCTCACATATAGATCATTATATGTCGGTATGGTTACTTGAATGACGCTCAACCCCCGGTTTAACCTATGCAACAAGTATGCGTACACGCCCTCGAGAACCGGCACAAAGTACACCTAATTAGATCATTTGACGGAGTCCAGGAGCAGTGGATTTAAGTATAGCGTAGTGTGCGCACGGGACTCTCGTCTGAAGGGAATCAGGAAGTCTGCAGGCTTGCGTAGGAAGGTTTCGGGCGTGAAGCAGATGGAGGTAGCGGAGATTACTGGACAGGCGGGGGAAGCTCGGTCGATGTGTAGTGCGCAGATCATGCTGAGGCGGGTGAAAATTTGCCAGGCCATATAAGTGGGAAGCATAGATGAAGCAGGCAATAAAATTGGGCGAGCAACCGGAATAGGTGAGTGAAGATTTGCACGAAATAGGCAAGCGAGAGGAAACACTGATGTTCGGAGGAAATACCTCTACAACGCATAGTGCTACAGCATCTCAGCCCTAGTAATTTCACAATTCAAACAAACAGAGTAATCCTAATGTACGGGATCTTGAGAGTTGGAGATGAATCTTGAACGATGATGTCAGTAGTCCTTCTGTTTCTGTTCAACCTGGTTAGCGGATGCAGTTAAGAGCAAAGGGATTGCTTGTACCAGGTCCGAGTGAGGAAGAATGGCTTAGAGGTTCCGATCACCTATATATATATACGCGAGAGAAATTAACCAGACTTGTGCTTTCCTGCGCTCGCGCCTGGTCTCGCACCGGATACTTATGTTCGGCAGGAAAGCAAACAGAGAGGCGCTAGTTTACGTCATCAGACCGGATAATGAAGGTGGGAAGTTTGTGATTAGATTGGATTATGAACTCAACTCTCAGCCTGTTTTCCTCAGCGCGCTCCTCATATCATTATATTTGCTCCTAACCTGAATGGATGTGAGACATTCTTCGCAACTCAGTCAACCGCCACTCACTAACAAAAGGTCTAGCCACACGATATTCTCCCCTCGGTTTTGCAACAATGGGACGATGCTCGTGCCCGCCTCCACAAAGCCATACAAGTCTACTACAACGCCACCAAACTACTCGGAACGATGTATACTCCTTCTAGGATGCGGTCACCCGCTGGATTTGTGGCTGTAATCGAGAACCACCTCCAGTCGATGGAACACGAGGAGCTACACTTACACAAGGCAACTATCGTGCTGAAGCAAGCGAGAAACGCGAGCATCTCGCTAATCTGCGCGCTCCCTTCCGAACTGCTGGCTACTATATTCAAAGCTGTTACGGTTCCGAGCCCCTATAACTCATCTAAACGAGATGTCAAGAATCTCTCACAAGTTTGCTCTCTCTGGCGCCAAATTGCTTTGGACGTCTGTCCCGTCTGGGACACGGTTACTCTGAGCTTCGATATTGACGTTAATTCAGAGCGTAAACTAGCTCTAGCGTCAATTGAACTGTATGGCAATTACTATAGGAACCTGGAGGTACCTGTGCGTCGGCCGCTCGGCTTCGATGATACCCAATATGCTCAGACGGTACTTGATACAGTCGCCTCGAACATGAAGCGGCTCAATAGAATCAATATCACTGTTGACGCCATTGAGCAAATCTGTCCGTTCCTTGAGTTGTGGCTAGAGAAAAGAGCACCTGGATCCCTCACTACGCTTGATTTCGAGGTTGCTCGGGTCTTTCCTGAAACAAACTCGCACTTGATTTATGACCTGAGCCAGGCTCTTGGGCAAGTTGAGTTTTTATCATTGTCCTCTGTGGTTCTCGACTGGTCCTCCTCGGTCTTTAACAGACTCAAGTTAATGTCCTTGTCAAACTTGCCTATTTTCTGCTGCCCTACTCTCGCACAGCTTGCACGAATGATTTCTACCTGCCCTCATCTACAAACCCTTTACCTTGAGCGTATCATGATCCCCACCTCCACAGACGTCATGCTTCCCGAGCCCGTCGCGCTTGACCACCTGGGGACCTTGGTCCTCAAAGAAGTTGACATTACGAGAGTGCTCCCGATCCTCTCACCAGGGCCCAGCGAGCTCGGCGTTCAAATCCGAGATATCACAGATGATGCCAACACGCTGGAATCATGGTATTCCTTTGCCGGTAAAGCCAACATTTGCGAGCTCGATCTCACCCTCTCGAAAACACGTTCGAATCAAGCCTTGGCTCGACTGCTATATTCCGCTATAAGCTTACTTCCAAGCCTTAGGTGTCTTACGCTAGTAGACATGGATCTGCGCGACTCCGAGCTCATTGCCGTTGCCGGCCATTTCCTCGCTCAGGATAACCAAACCTTATCCTCGTTCTCGATAAGTACCGCGGGTGGACTCTCTTCGATGAATAGCCTGAGACTCTGGAGCTGCACCATCCGCGCCACCTCAACAGCCCTCCACAATGTAGTTACCGCCATTCACTGTACTGATCTGAGGCTAGCATTCTGCAACTACCTGCTGATCACCCAAGGAGAGGACGGCATCACCGAGACGCTCGAACCAATCAGCGTCGAGTCGGATTTTGGGATTCGATTGTGCGGATTAATGCCTAATCGAGTGAGCTTTGACTAG
>MU132175.1:49338-64625 GCA_015039395.1 Ceratobasidium sp. AG-I
ATTCGATTGTGCGGATTAATGCCTAATCGAGTGAGCTTTGACTAGTAGACAAAATGCTCGCCTGGTGTTCCCGGATTGAAACCCTCGAATCTCTAGCTTCGTTTTTGTGATAAACGGGTTGATTGATGTACTGCGGAGTACTCCTAATACTTAAGTATGCCTTAACACTGTGATAAGTTGGCTTGTTTGGCCTGATTGCTGTGTTGGTTGGAACTCGGCTATATGCGTGTTGTTTAGATTGCGTCTACATGATTTGTCTGATCTATCTTCTTTTGTTGATGCAATCTGCCCTGTATCGCACATCCTCTATCCTGAATCTAGTTTTATTACGCTCGCCATTGCCTGCTAGTAAAATCTCCCTTGTTGCTATCATTTCTAGTCATGTATTCACACACAATATAAATAGATTCTACCAGCGCCCGAATCTGCCTTCGATCAACCTCCCATATGTCTTTCTGTGCTGTTTTCTATGCTCAAAACGTGCCGAAGAGCGCAGGAGGCGTCTCGCGCGCCTCATAAAGTCACTTTCAGGTGTGTTCAGTTTCGCCTTTAAATCGTGCGGTGCTTTCGCTCATAGCAGGGATTCGTTCGTGTACATATCCCATGTAGTCGTGATTTGTATTCTGTGCGTAATGGCTCGCGCCCACCCGGGTGTTTTCGAGCGTTTTGACGGAAAATTAGTGCCAGCAAGGATTTCTTTTGCATATGACAATCAGTCTGCGTGCGAACGCCTTTGTGTAACGAGTTAGAGATGTGTTGTTTTAGATACTAAGGCTATGCCTTAGACCCGAAACATTCGGCACGTGAACAAACGAGGAGCGCTGCAACGGAAGATTAAAGTAAGAATGCTACTATCATGCCTACAAGCAATAGATTGAGTGACACGGCACGTCTCACTTCTTCAGAACATGCGCATATACGATGGATCGAACCAGCACTTGGTTTTGATTCCGGGCTTGAAGCAGCGCTAGAGATAAGATTAGATCCGCAGACTTATCTATGTGCTCTGCTCTTTCTCCGTCCTCGACGACCTCATTTCCTAGAATTTGACAGCATTACCCCGCCAGACTCTAGAATTGTCTGGTCCTTTGGAATTTTATATTGCCTTTTCCTTAGGTCACTACGAGTCTGTATTCCTTGACCGCCATCCCAACACCGGCGATTCCCCAAACACTGACATGAATGTGAGTACTGCAATTTTCGTACTGGCGGAGTATGTGTTAATGCGAGCAAGAGCTCAGTCTGACCCTCAATTGTTCGGCACTATTCCTGCCGCTCTACAACAATGGATCGACGCTGGAACCCATCTTTCCAAGGCCATCCAGGCATACGTCAGCGCAACTACGTTCCTCGAATCAATGTGCACTCCCTTCCCGATCAAATCACTTCCTCAGGTCTTCAGCCTAATAACAAGCAACCTGGAGGCCATGGAACGTAAGGAGCTCGATTTACAGAGGACACTTGTAGCTCTCAAGAAGAAGAGAAACCCATTCGTCTCTCCGATCTACGCTCTGCCTTCTGAGTTGCTGGCAACTATCTTTACGACTGCGATAGTTTCTGACTGTCCTCACGAACCCTACGAATTCTCCGAAGAATTCGTCAAGCGGTCTATCTCACGAGTCTCCTCTAGATGGCGTCAAGTTGCTTTAGATGTCTGTCCTGTTTGGGACGAAATCTGCCTGACCTTAGAGACCAACGGCGCCTCTGAAGAAAAACCGGTGGTGGCAGAAATCAAACTTGGCGGCGCGCTTGATAGAAATATACATGTGCCTGTGGATCGTCAACCCGGCGTTAGTGATGCTGTGTACGTCCAGATAACTCTTGACACAATCGCCCCGTACATAAAGCATCTTAGCCTTATTGATTTCGCTTCTGAGAATGTCGATCAAATCCAGCCGTTCTTGAGCTTTTGGCTAGAGAAAGGAGTACCTGGATCGCTCACTAGTCTCACCTTATCAGTCAGCAAGACCGCTCTAGTCTCCTCTGGAACAAATCTACTGCTAAGTGATCGCTTAACCCAATATATTAGGCGTATAAGGGTGCTGGAACTCTTCTCAGTGGGACTCAACTGGTCTGCTGTTGAGTTCAACGAACTCGGTTTCCTGTTTTTAGAGGACCTGCCTCCCGCTTGCAGCCCCGACTTGGCACAGTTTGCACGAATACTGTCCACTTGTCTTCGTTTGCGTGACCTTTCCCTCAAGCGTATACAAATCCCTGTCTCTCTAGATATCACGGTTCCTGAGCCTGTAGAGCTTCGGCATTTGGAGAGCCTGTCGCTCGTGGAAGTCGATATCCACAAGCTGCTTTCGATCATCACTCCACCACGTCATCCAATTGATCTTACACTTCAAGGCGTCACCAATGACTCCGATACATTCGAAACTTTGTGCTCATTTGTCGGCAGAACCAATGTGCGCCAACTGACCCTCACGCTCTCGAAAGCACGTTCGGACCTGGCCCTAGCCCAGTTGCTGTTTTCTGTGATAGGCTCCACTTCAAAAGTTAAATACCTTAGCCTTGATCACATGGATCTGTACGAGTCCGAGCTTAGTACTCTAGCCAGCTATTTCCTCTCCCGAAATACCCAAATTCAGTCCTCGTCACTGATAAATACCACATATGGGCTTCCTATCATGTGTGTGCTTGAGCTACGCTCTTGCATAATATACGGCACCCCGGTGGCGTTGCACAACGTGGTTTCTGCACTTCGCTGGCAAAAGCTGTGGCTAACCGCCTGCAAATACTCCCCTGCTGTCCAAGGAGAAGGGGGCGCCCTCACCGAAACGCTTGAGGCAGTTGACGATGCGTCGGACTTTGGCATTCGATTGAAAGAGCTAATTCCTGATGGAATGAAAATTTCCAGCTGGTGAAGTGTAGTTTGACATGTATTTTATTTAAATAGCACTTTTTGCCACCCATCAGTGGCATTGCTCCTGCAATCGTTAATTTCAGCCCCCCAGTATGTTTCGCTTTCCATTGATTGAGTCAGCGCTTGAATTTACTTCCGAGATCGGACCCACAAGCACTGTGCGGTTTCTCCAACAACGCGTTTCTTTCTCTCGAATCCGCCAACACTATTGTGTCGCGCCTTAAAATTGTCTCACATTTTGATCACTTAGACTCCTTCCTCCTTGTCTTCTGTACTAACCGCCAGCCTTGCACTGGAGATTTTCTGGTCGTATACATAAACGTGAGTTTCTGAGTTCATTCACATGCTGCTGGTGAAGCACGGGCTAATTTAAGCAAGAGTCTAGCAAAACCCAGAACCATTTGACGCCATCCCTGCAATCTTGCAACAATGGGTGGACGCTCGAACTCAGCTTTCGGAGTCGATCCAGGCATACGTTAGCGCAGCTTCCTTGTTCGAATCGATGTGCTCTCCCCTTTTGATAAGATCAACCCCTAGAGTTCTGAACGCGGTTGTGAATAACCTTGAAATCATAGACCGCGATCAGCTGGACTTGCATAGGTCGCAGGCGGCGCTGAAAATGACGAGGAACTCGTTTGTTTCGCCGATCCACGCGCTACCTTCTGAATTACTCGCGTATATATTTACAACCTCTTTGGTCCCTACCTCTCAAGGCAACTTGTCCAACAGCTTCTTCAAGAGAGGTGTCTCGCGGGTTTGCTCCCGCTGGCGTCGTATCGCCCTGGAGGTCTGTCCTATGTGGTCCACGGTGTCTGTGAGATTGGTGATCGACAGCACTTCGGAAGACAGACTAACGAGGGCGGATATCCTACTTTCCGGCAAATCCAACGGGTATATAGATGTGCCTGTACCTCGTCAACCCGATGTCGGCGATACCCAATACGCTGAGACGACCTTTGGTCTAATTGCCCCATACATCAAACATCTCGATACTGTTGATCTGAACGCTGACAGCATCGAGCAACTACAGCCATTCGTTGATATTTGGCTAAGAAAGGGGACTCCTGGATCTGTCAGTAAACTCAAACTATCAGCAAACAAGGCCGCTTTTGTCCTGCCTGAAATGGGCTCGCCTTTGGGTGGCCGCTTCAATCAATGTCTTAGGCATGTCACCAACTTGACACTATCGTCCTTGGGGCTCAACTGGTTCTCTGTCGCGCTCAACAATCTTGTGACGATGTCGTTGTCAGATCTACCTTCCTCCTGTTGCCCTACTCTGGCCCAGCTTGCACGAGCATTTGTCACCTGCCCTGGTCTACAGTCTATTTATCTCGAACGCATCGCGATTTCCGCCCCTCTTGACGACACGACTCCAGAACCCGTAGTGCTTGGGCATTTAAGGTGCATATCTCTCAAAGAAGTCGATGTGTCAAAAATAGTCTCGATTGTCTCTTCGAATTGCTGCGATCTCGACCTTGTACTTCGAGATATTAACGATGACACCGACACGCTCGAATCGTTGCGCTCGTTTACCGCCAGAACCGCTATAAAGAGCGTCAATCTTACCCTTTCGGAAACACGCTCGGACTTAGACCTCACTCGAGTTCTGCATTCCATTACAGGCGCAGTTGGATGCGTCAGGCTAAAAAATATGAACCTACAGGAGCCCGAGCTCATTGCTCTATCCCTCGTCCAGTATGGTCAAAATCTGCCCTCAGCCTTAGTGGGTACTACCAGTGGATCCCCCGTAATAGACTCGCTTGAATTGCGTCATTGTACTATCCGCACAAACCCAACAGCGCTTCACAGCGCGCTCGCTGGTCTTACTTGGGATTGGATGATGCTATATAGATGTAAACACCCCTCTATTACCCAAGAGGTTAACGGCGCAACCGAGGTGCTTAAACCTATCACCCGCACATCGCAATTTGGCATACGATTGGACGAATTGCTAGGTGATCGAGTGACGATTAATTAACCTGTAGCCAATGCCTCTATGTTGCATTCTTGGTTTGCAGTCTATAACTTAATGACTCCTGTGGTTGGAAGGTTGTTTGATGTAACACTGAGTCTGATAGTTCAATCAAGACTTTTTGTTTCTGATTTACAATGTTGGGAAATAATGTGCGAAGTAACTAGGAGTTTATTGAATCAGGCAGGATTCGTGCTACATCAATCCGGTCTAAGTCGTCTTGCTTGTGCCCCATTCTCCTTCACTGATAAAGACTACATGCAAAAAATGGCAAAGTTGTTGCATCCATGTAGCTCAAGAGGGAACGTTTTCTTTATCTTCGTCCGGCTCGTCCACAACCATCCGATCGCTCTCTTCCTTCTCCTCCTTATTGGTTGTCCCTTCAGCTTTCTCTCCCTCGGCAGGCGTTTCCTTCGAATTTCCGCCTCCCTCAGCCGATTTGTCCTTTTCAGCAACAGCAGCAACAAGCTCTCGCTCCCGCGTCTCCTCTGCCAGCACCCTCGTCGGTGAAGGCTCAGGTGTCGACGCCCTCACATAGCCCTCCGCATCTTCCGCTTTCGCCTCCGCAGCAGACGAACTCTCTGCACCAGCGACTCCCTCCCCTTGCGCCTCAGGTTCAACAGACCCAGCAGACACGAATCTATCTCCCAACGCCGGGGCGCCTACAACCGCACCAGCAATGTCCTCAGGTAACTGCGTTACCGAGCTCAACGCCGTCGGGTGATCCGACAAGTGCCCAGGCCTCGGGTCGTCCAGTTCATCGACCAGGCCGAGCGCGGGTATTGATGAGTCCGGTACGATGCCCGTGCCGGAGATGTTCGCGTCGCCGGATGCGTCGCCTGGCAGAGGTCCTCGAGGAGAAGTCGGAGGAGGACTGCGCGAGAGGGAACGGTGGTTGCTGTTCGGCGCTGCACGGTGGAGGAAGGGAATTGGCGTGAAGAGGGGAGAGCGGGCGAGGTCGAGTGGGGCTGGGGTGGATGCTCGTGATGAGACGGATGGAGTTCCACTGCAGACGACACATAGAGTTAATGTAGCGATCGAGTCGATGAAGTGAGAACACTTGCCCAATAGTGGACGGAGCCCCATTTTGAATATCAAGAGCATACGTATCGAGAGGATAGTCCTTGTGTGTGCTTGTGACGAGTAGCGTGCGCTCCAACGCGCGAATGTATTTACCAGCTGATTTATAGTGCCCTCGAGGGTTAACTGCCAATTCCGCCAACCGTTGGACCGTAAATGGTGGGGCTCTACAACACAAAATTTCTTAGTACCCTTTTCCCACTCGATTAAAATAATTCGCGCGTACTCATCAAAGTCATGCAAATACCCAAACACCCTCCCCAACTCTTCCTTCGCCTCATCTGTCGTCAACTTAGCAGGCAGCGCCCTCCCAGAGCCCGTATCCCACACCGCGCCATTTCCATTCATACCCGCCCCATTTAGCTCTAGATTCGGTCGTGGCTGGAACGGCGCTATGACGAGACCGAGCGGGGTGGATGGTTGGAGGTCAAGGGCAACTAGTGGGGATACGAGGTATGGTGGTGAGGGAGAGGGTGGTGGTGGAGCGTCCGGGGGAAGGGGGCCGTCCGTAGTTACGAGGTCGGGAGAGTCGGAGAGGGGGACAAAGGGAGGGTCCGGGATGGGTGGTGGTGCGGGCGCGGGCTCGGGTAGAGCTTCAGAGTCTTTGATAAATTGAAGTACGTTCTTTATACACGTTTCAATCAGTCCGTAGATTTAGTCATGTAACATTAAACTACTTACCTCGCTAAGCTTGTACTTGAAGACATCACGAAGGACACTCCATTCTGAGCTGGCAGAAAAGGCTCAGTTGTGTAAGGGCGCGTCAGAAACAACCCGAAAATTAACGTACTCCACTGCGTTAGTGTCAGCAATTTTTCCAATAACCGCTTCGTGCTCTGCTAACCATGCGTTCACGTCAGATACCAGATACAGAGTTCAATGAACAACGAAACCAGACCTACCTTGACGCCACTCGAACTCTGGAGAAACTCCGTATTCCCCTTCTATGAGTACCATCGCGTCAGCTGTCATTGTGTGAAGAACTATGGGGCATGCGACCAAGTCACGTCAAAGTAGAAGAGATGGGTGGAATTGGAAAATCACGAGTCTTCAGGTCTCATTGATTACGCGAGCCAAATAGGTCCAATCAAAGCCCGACTCATGCAAGCGCTTCTGTTTCAATCAGATCGTTTCTGTTAATTATAAATATTATAACCCCTAGACAATAAGAACACATTCATTCGCACATCTAATGATACAAACTACCACTGGTCATACAGAAGAGCTTTATGCAACAAAGCTACACCGACAATGAGGAATCAGTCCCCTCCTCCACCATCTCCACCGCCCCCACCACCATCCCCTCCGCCGCTGCCACCCCCGGCATTGCCTCCAGCTCCGGAACTGTTAGAGCCGACGGCGTCTCCTGCAAAAACGGCTACACCGAAGGCCGCGCCACCCGCCAACCCCCCAGCGGTTGTGTGTCCATGACCATGATCATGTGCATGATCGATATTGTTTTGCTTAAGATAGTCATCGGATTTCCGGGGACGGGGTGTGGGGGGATCTAGGGGCCTTGGGAGGGGCGTTGCATCGTTAGGTGTTATGGGGGGTCCGGAGACGACGGTGGTAGGAGTGAGTGGTGAGGTAAGGTGTTCTACGCTCGACGAACGTGGGTTTTGGGTCGAGGTTGTTGCGACTTTGCGTGATTGCATTTCAGGCTCTGCATGATTGCGAGCTGCAGATTTGCTAGGAAGACATCCCATCGCTACAATATACTAGAATCGAATATCAGGATATGACACATCTGGTCAAGGCAGATAATTAAAACTTACGATGGGGATTTCGTGAAGAGGGAGTTGGTTGCAGGAGAGACCGAAGACTCCTAGTTTTTATACCAGAGTGGCAATCACCAGCGAACCAACCTGTGCACTCAGTCAGGTACGGGCGCAACAGCCCCAAAACCGCGCCGTTGATCAACCGAGTAGCGGTGTGTCTAGCCCCTATACTTGGAGATAAGCTCTGTAGATTCTTCGTTATAAATAGGATAGGTGGAGCTATGGAAGAGTGTGAAATGCGACCCAGCGTCTAGGTTAAAAACATGCGGCATTCGTGCGGTGTCACGAATTGTTCTCTTGAAACATTAGCGACACGCGTCGTTATACTAGTTCAAAGCTTCCTTAGCAGATACTTTCCTATAGTAATTCACATAATGCATATAGGTTAAACCCCGAATGATATTTATAAGGCTCGCGGCAATATATGCTTATATGCCACGGTTATGCGCGTTTGTTCATTCGACCTATATCAAAATAACGGAAACACGACGAAAGAAAACTGTAGACCAAGTACCAAGTACGAGGGCTAATAGAGACCTTGTGGGACCAATGAAAAACATCAGTTCCCCTGGGGCTAACCCGGTTCTACCGTAAGTGGAGCTAATGTTTAGCTGCAATGTCCCTATTCACACGAGCAATTTGATTATCATTGCATACAAACCAAACACGCCCAATCAATCACCGACCTCAACAAGC
This sequence comes from Ceratobasidium sp. AG-I, assembly GCA_015039395.1. Taxonomy (NCBI): domain Eukaryota; kingdom Fungi; phylum Basidiomycota; class Agaricomycetes; order Cantharellales; family Ceratobasidiaceae; genus Ceratobasidium; species Ceratobasidium sp. AG-I. The sequence continues at coordinate 57,734 of MU132175.1, forward strand.
TTTTCAGTATCAGTCAACCCTATCTTTAAATCGCAGAAGTAATGAGAAGCGGGATAACCATAGAATAGACCGATGATACTGATTACGATCGATCCGACCGAAGAATCTCATATGACACTCGCAAAAAATTAATCGTATCCCCCGAAGTCTCCGCCATCACAACTCCCGCCCCCGCCTCCGCCCCCACCTCCACCTCCACCTCCACCTCCTCCACCTCCACAGCCCCCTCCGTTATCACCTCCACCAATAGTGTCTCCCATAGAAGCAGCTGTCCCGAATATTGCGCCACCTGCGAGCCCTGCAGTGAGTGGCCCGTGCACATGCCCACGATTTTGCTCATGGCCATGGTCAATACGATGTCGCCTAATCGAATACTCGGACTTATTGAGACCAGAAACGACGTTATTCGGGCGCTTCGAAAGTGGCGCTAATTCGTTGGGAGCTATAGGGGCTTGGGGGGTGACGGTCGCAGGAGGAGCCAGCGGTGTGGCAAGGTGCTCTGCTTTCGGCAGACGCGGTTTCTCAGGGGAGTTTACGGGAGGTACGCGAGACTCTGCTTTGAGCTCTGTATGATTACGATTCATGGATTTACTAGGAAGACATCCCATCGTAACGGGTGACTATTGAGATCAGTTAGAGGTAGAAGTCAGTCAGAATGAGGAGGAGCTAGTCGTACAGTAAACTGCCAGCAAGCTAAGGGAGGTGAGAACAGTAGATGTTGGAGCCCGTCGGTTCTTATACGCTGGGAAGCAACCACTAAAGGATCCATGTCCGCGCAGTGTGATATCATGCGACCGGTGCTAAAGCTGCGTTATTGCGCATGATCGCCAACCAAATTGAGGCGTACCCACTGAAACCTAATGCCTGGAGCGATAAGAGTGGCAGATTCTTGACCTCAATAAGTGTAGCTCTCACGATCTAAGGGAGCTATAGTCCAATCAAGCTTACAGGCTCATAGATCTATAAAATAATCATTTAAAGAATAGGAATGTGTTTCAGGAGGCCACCTCAAAGTCTGATTTGTAGCAAGGCTTCCCTGATAACTCATATCACATATCCATGTTAAATCACAGGAAAGGGTGACAGGGTTATAACAAACCTCACAGTAACGATAGCGGGGAAAGCTATGGGAGCAGCCCACGTGCCACCTGGCAGCTGTTTGTCGCGGCTATATGCGTCTGTTTCAGCCAATGGGCGCTCTCAATCTTGTACCCAAAGCACGGACATTTTGACTTAAATGCCAATCAAAACAGAAAGGATTAAAGAATTGATACAAATTACAACCGGGTATACAGAACAAATTAGTAACGCGAAACAATCTCCCCTACGAAAGATTAATCACACCCTCCTCCTCCGCAATCACCACAATCACCACCACACCCACCACTGTCTCCCCCTACCCCGACATCGGTCCCGACATCGTACCCGACACTGCGGTCGTCGCCGCCGAAGGCAGCTACACCAGCGGTGGCACCACCTGCCAACCCCGCGGCGGCTATCTCTCCATGACCGCGTTCGTGACCACTATCATGCGGGTAGTCGGCGTCGTGTCGTCTTAGAGAGTCATCGGATGATTGTGGACGAGGCGCGATGCAATCTAGGCGTTTCGGAAGGGGAGCTACATCAATTTGAGTTATGGGAGTCTCAGAGACGATGGAAGCGGGAGTGAGTGGTGCGGTGAGGTGCTCTGCGCTCGATGAACGTGGACTCTGGGTTGAAACTGCCGTGACTTTGCGTGAATGCTTTTCAGGCTCTGTAGGGTTATGAGCAGCATGTTTACTGGGGAGACCGCCCATTGCTGCAAGACACTAAAATTGCGGATCAGGATACGGTACGGCTATTCAAGGTTGAGAAAGCGAGCTTACGATGTGATTTGATAGAGGGAGATGCCAGAAGAGGCTGGAGAGGCTTTGTTCTTATACACTGGAGCGACAATTGCTAAAAGGGTTCGATCTACGCATTCAGGCACAGTGCAACACAAAACTGTCGCGCCCAACCTGTGCCGCCAATCAAGTTGGTGGCGGTGTGCCTAGTCTTGTCTTGCGAGAGGTAAAACCAACGGCATCTTGGCTATAAACAGTATAGCATAATGCGTCTGTGTGTAATTTGGGCTGCAAACGTGCAATGCTGTGAGTGTTCTCGCCGAACATCCTTGACATGCCCTGTCAAGCTACTGCATATCAAAATTTCAGCAGCGTAAACACTTCATTACAATAACTCGCATAATGCATATATTCAACATTCTCCACAAAACTCTCGAAATTCAAACCTCAAGGGGGAAAGGTTGCTGTTATAGCACGCATCGTGATATATGCGGGGTCGTGATGGTCTAAGTGGAGGAGACGACTCGCGTGCGACCTGGTGGTGGTTATTTACTACTGCATACCGCATTTATTTCGGTCAACCCATATTAACAATCACAATGACACTTCAAGAGCCGAACTACCAAGCAAGCAGGTATTTTTGTTACACATTAAAATCAGCCATAAATTGTGCACAAAGTAAGTTAACTAAGCCCCAGCCACGTTTGGCACCGCAGAGGTTTTGAGAAAGATGTTCGCAGCGTGACTGTCTATTGGGGCAAGCAAACTCAACCGGCATGATTCTAGATGCGTTAAATTAGGTTCCAGACTCTGCGTGGTTGTGAACAGGGGATTTCCTAAAATATTAACCCATTCTAGCAAGTAAACATCAAGATACGCGACAAGGGAATTAGATATAGCAGAAGCGTTGGGCGCACTGAGGATGAGTTCAGCAGGGGAGGGTCGAGGATAGCAAAGATCGAGGTATAACCATGGGTATATGCTTTAGAAAACATGCAATGGAGAATAGCCTCCGCGCATTTCGGAAGGTCTGCTCAGTGTTAAAGCTGCGCCGTTATATATGACTACTCGCCGGGTAGCGGCTAGCCAAGTCCAAGTAACTGAATTATTTTCGTATCATGACTCATACTACGCATAGGCGCCAAAAACAGGCAAACATATTAATGCACAGCACAAAGGATATTCGGCCATTGTTACAGGATGCACTGTAATGCATCACGGCCAAAGTTGAAGAGGCCGATGTGCGGCTTGGTGGCTGTTTGCCACTGTTGACTAATTTGAGCACATGTAATCCAGGGTCCTAGCCGTGTTGATTGTCCACCTGTTGTTGTTGGATCAATCTACTCTTGCGCCTCACCCTTCCCTTCATCCTATCACCCGCCCCTTGCGCCGCCGCCGCGAGTGTATGCTCACACATCGTCTCCTACACACACGCGCATAACCCCCTGCTACTACCTACCACAACTTGATTCAACTTCTTGGCCGTCACTGCGTCCAACATCAGTTTGAACATCCAAGCCGCAGCCATGGCCTCCGTCGCTCACTCCAACATACCGGAGATCGTCACTCCACCTACTCCGCACCATGTCGACCGTGTTCTAAAACGCTCGGCGTCGACTGCTTCGCTCTTGTCTCCTCCCGCCAGTGTTCGCAAGCCCCGCGCGTCGAAACGCCTGCGCATTGAGCGCGATTCAGATGACGAGTCGGACCATGGCGATCACCTCCGTCGCACAAACAAAGCTGCCAATCGTCCCAAGACGAGAAGCATGAAAGTCAAGGGCAAGGCCGTCGCTGTCGCCGTGCCAGCACCCGTCGCAGCCCCGGTCGTTCGAAAGCGTCTCGAGTTTGCCGAACCTCACATTGAGCAGGATCAAGACCAGGACGACGAAGACGCATCGGGAGCGGGACCGCGTCCTAGAACGCCTGTGCGCGTGTGCGTCCCGGCGCCAGTTGTCGCACCGCAGACCCCACCGCGTACGGTCACACGCAAGGGCGGACGGATTAATCGTGACGGTCCTCTGCGCGACTCGCCGAACAACCCATTCTTGATGGAGTGTGCCGCTCCGCCTGCCTTGCGTCCTCGTCCGAAGCGGAGTGCGGCTGATTTCACGGAGGGACCGACTGTTGGATATGTCTTGTACGTGTTAATTGCAGTGATGTTCAAGAAGGTTGTTGACGATTAATGAAATGTAGCCGAGGTGTACCGACAACGTTTGCGAACCCGTATGCGGACCAGCGCCCGCCGTCGCCCACAACCGACCGGGACCATCCTTCGTTCCTGCCTCTGGAGCACCCAGACTTTTCCCCGAGCGAGCTTACACGTCCTAAGCTTCTCTTCCCTCAGGCGCATGGGTATGCTGTCGACGGGGATGGTTCTCCTCGTGCACGCGAGCCTCCTTCAACACCGAAGCGCGGGAAAGCCAAGGCGCCTAGGACTCCTACTCGGAGGAGCAAGCGCAAGGCGGCAGAGGACGCGGATCAAGAGCCCATTGCTGGACCGTCTTCCAAGCGAGTGGAGATTGAATCTGTCCCAAAGACGCCAGAGCCCCAGACTCCTGGACCGAAGACTCCCCAAAGACGTGGGCGCACTCGCACGACGGTCGTAACTACTACTACGGTGACCACTACCACGATTCCTGCATCCTCTGGTCCGGCGATGATGACCCGGTCCAAAAAGACAGTCGAGGCGCGTAAGTAGAAGAACATTTATTTCTCATTATTCTGTTTATTATCTTGCTTTTCCCTGTGTCATTTCTCTCGTTTTGTCTGCCTCGTTTTGATCTTACGACCCCGTGATGTCGCCTCCTACTCGATATGTTCCTCCATAACACAGCTACACTTACTTTATCCTCTTTCTTTCTCTCTTTCCGTATGCACCGGTCGTGTGGTGCATATATTGAACTCTCCCTTTGTTTCTTTCCCTTGGATTTAGTTGCTCCTGGTTATGAGCGGATGAGATTTTTGCCCCCTTGAGCATGTACTTACAGTTTGAATATCCTATCATTTGCTTGATTCATTTCCCGTCGGTCTGATTCACTTGTGTTGGAGCTGCGCGATTGGTCAAACCGTTCCAACATGTGTTTGGACGCGACGAATCATGTTTGATGACGTAAACCGACGCTCCCTGTTTGCCCACGTGCTTGGTCATCTCGGGCCCGAGGCATCGCATTAGCGCCGGGAGTGACAGATCTGACTCGTTGCACGCACGCATGTCTATATAGACCGGAGGTTGAAGCCGCTAGGCCTCTATTCTACCTCATTCAGACCTGGTACAAGTGATCCTCCCGTATCCGTCCGCTCTTCACTACATCTTCCGCCCAGAAATACAGGATGAACACGGATACCACAATTCGCGACTCACCTCCGGCTTCGCCAAATCCACAAGTTGGGAGTACTACACCACTCTTCTCGGATGGATCGATAGGGTGCTTCGATACTATTGGTTTTGGGTGTTATTCCCCGCAATCGCCGGTCTTCTCACCTCGTTCACCAGTGTACTCGCCCCGCTCGCCTCGCTCGCCTCGTTCGCCTAGGTACTCGCCCACATCACCCCGGTTCTCCCCTTATGTGACCTCGCGGAGTTACTCCCCGATCTCTCCAGTCTGGTCTCCAAACTTCCCACCATCCGAGCTCCCTGCACCAAACCAACAATCTCCACCAATCCCACGCATCATACTGGAGGACTTTATGAATGAGCACTTCTTATACGGGCCAGACGTCCTCATCTGTACCTCCGACGGGGTAGACCTGTACGCACACAAGTCGATTCTTCAGCTCGCATCTCCCGAGCTCTGTGAAAAAGTTGCAACTGGAGTAATTCGTACTGGTCCTGGGGAGCGTATATGCGTGCCACTTGCGAGGGACGGGTCGGCCGTTCGAATGCTGCTTAAACATATATACCCGCATACAACAGTGGTGATCAAGAGTTTTGAGGAGTTGAGCCAAGGATTGGATGTTGCTAAGACGTACGGGGTGGGTGGGTTGTGTGAGATGTTGAGAGGATTGATGAGGACGGAAGGGTCGTGTGTGAACATGAGGGTGGATCCGGTGAGGGCGTATAGCATTGCACGTACTTATGGGCTGGAGGAGGAAGCCAAGCTGGCTGCACGGTTGGCGGTTGGGAGGGTAGACTTCAGAAAACAACATCTGGTGGGTACTGGAAACTCGGATCGTATGGACACGGGCGGAGGAAGCAGCGGAGCGCTGGAAGACCTGCAAGAACGGGGCGTAGGTGTCGAGCACGCGTTTTCGCTCATGCAGAAGCAGTTCGCCTGGGAGTGCGTCTTGACCGATGTGCTCCTCCGATCCTCCCACCCGGGCAGTCCCCTCTTTCTTGAAGAAGAAGAAGCCTCCGTCCTAGTCTGCAGAGACTGCCAAGCAAAAACCACCCGCCCGTCCCATGTTGTCGATCGATATGATTGCCTCATCGGGGTCGTCGAGTGGCAGCGTATCTGGGCGGAGCGCGTGCATTCTCTGTTGCTATGTACACCATTTGAAGAGTGTCGGGACTTGTTCCGCCCTGGATGTGTGGTCGAGATCTGGGATCAGGGATGTGAGGGGTGCATGGTGAGGCTGATGAAGCACCAGGATGCTTTCGACGACTGGATGAGCCGGGTATGGAGAGTGCTGAATCGGAGCTGGTTGGGTATCTTCTAGTCATATAGCCTTGTAGGTAAGGATGCGGACATGCGTAGTTTTTTGTATGAAATTTATGTCCTTGCTGCTGTGTTTGAGTATTGTAGCATATATCTTGCCAAATATTATGTAACGGAAACGGTGTTGACTATATCAATCACCCTTCTGAATTGAGCCTTGACATAAATACTACTCGTACAGTCCCTCAGCAGTACATCCGTAACCGGTTGTATCACACAATTGTGGCAACGCACACAAATAATTCACGCCAAACCCATAGAGCGATGGCATTCTTCACGAGCAATTGAAGACTGCTTGACCAGGTAATAACTCGGCCAGTCGAATAGCAAAGTCTGATTTGGCGTTGATTTGCTCAAGCACCTGGTTTATGCCGTCCGCTTCGTAGATAGCGAGGGAGCGTGGTAGTGGGTTAG
>MU132175.1:65345-81399 GCA_015039395.1 Ceratobasidium sp. AG-I
CGCGCGGGTTTTCCCCGCACTTACTGTCGGATTGTCCACGTCCGCTTTGCGGATTTCAACCCTCGGATGATCCGCACAAGTGGGGTTTACTGTGTTCGTAGATAGCGAGGGAGCGTGGTAGTGGGTTAGCACTAATCTATGCCAGGGAAGGGCAGAAAATGCATTGTGAAGCACCTCTAGGCTGGCGTGGGTGATGCAGTACCAAAGGTCGAGAGTTCATAATCCAGGGACTGCATAGATGTTGTCTGTCGAGACAGAGGCCAGGGTTGCGTTGTCTAGGATGAGGAAGCGGGCGACTAGTTCGCTAATTTGAGAGTCGCGTAGGCTCATTTAGGATAGTCTTAGTCTTCGGATGCCTAGAATCAACAAAATCAGTATTTGTTGTGTGTTATGCTGGTCTTTCGATTGTCCGTCTCGATAAGATCATGGATGACACATTACGCATAGTACCTACCTGGCGCATTTAGCTTCAGTCACCCTTACCATATCACACAATTTTTGTTTATCTCTTCGACACTCTTCAAAGGCTTCATAAATGTGCTACATGTTACATAAACCAACTCTCAGGTGCGCAAACGGTGCCGCATCACCAATAGTTTTAGACCAGGGGTACGACAAGGAGAGTTTCACACGTAGCCAAAGTCTAGTTGACCAGGCATCAGTCTCTTCAATTGGATGCCAAACTCCGAACCGGAGTGGATTGACTGAAGCGCCTTGGTAGTACTGTCTCCCTCTCCCTGAGCAGTGAACGAATGTGAGCAGCCGCTTAGGTTCAGCCTATCCCAGGAAAGAGCGGAAACCGCTTGATGAAATACTGCTGGGGTGGCATGGATGACACAAAACCTCAACACAAAACTGTCAATTGCAGAGGGTTTGTTTGTGGCAACGATCGGCACTGAGGACAAATTTTGGGCGTTTCGGGTGAGGGGGTGGCCGACTAAAGCGTTAAGCTCGCAGTTGCGTAGAACCATGTCTTCTAGAACAAGGTCCTCAAGACTTGGAATGGAGCATATAGAAAAATACAGTAGCTGTGCTAGGGCCGTGTTCGAGCGGGTTTCTGGGAGGGTAAGCGTAAGCGTTTCAATATTAGCTCTTCTGGAAAACGAGCCCGATGTTTCGAGTGTGTCGGTATCGTTGGTAACACCCCCAAGTATAAGCTTGAGTTCCTTGCGTCCCGATGAAATAATTGAGAGCAGCTTCGGAATGTCGACTTCTTTGAGAAGCAGGTACTCCAAATTCTCGAGCTCTACTGGCTGGGTGGCTATCATATCTAGAGGAGTGGATATCTGGATCCGTTCGAGTGAAATGGTACGCAGTGTACGGCATGTAGATAGGATCTGTGCGAGCTGCATCAAGGTAGGGCAGCAAGTGGAAGGTAGATCCTCCAGCAATAATGACTCGATCCGGTCAAATGCAACAGTGGACCAGTCGAGTCCCACAGAGAACAACTCCAAGACCTCAACATGCCTGATATATTGGGCCAAGCGATTGTTTAGATTTGAGCTGGTTTCAGGGAAGACTGGAGCGGCCTGCTTTGATATCAAGACGAGGCTAGTGAGGGACTCAGGTACGCCTTTCTCTAACCAGAGGTTCAAGAGTGGCTGAAATTGCTCGAGGTTCTCCCCAAGAAAACGAAAGCGGCTGAGACGCTTTATGTATGGGGCGATTGTGTCAAGAACTGCTTGGTAATATAAAACATTGTCGACGCTAAGGTCTGCGGAAGCTTGTATAGCTCCACCGGTTGCACTATGCAGTTCGATCTCCGTATACCCCAGCTTATCTACAGAGCCTTCTTCGGACTCCAAGTATAAAGAAAGCTGGTTCCAAACAGGGCATACGTCCAAAGCAACTTGACGCCGGAGAGAACAAACCCTAGAGAGAGACTTCTTAACATAATCCTTGGAGGAACCGTAGGGAGAGTGCGGGGCTGTAGCAGCCGTGAAGATTGTAGCTAGCAGCTCAGAAGGCAGCGCATAGATCGGCGAGATGTACAAGTTTCTCTTCTTCTTAAGCCCTGCCTGTGTCTCGCGCAAATCGCGTTCGTCGCGTTCCATACTATTGAGATTGTCGTTGACTACATTCAAGACCTCAGGCAGTGACGTTGTTGCGAAGGCTGTGCAGGTCAGTTCGAGAAATTCAGCTGCGCTAATGTAGGCACGGATTGCCTTGGAAAGATGAGCTCGAGCGTCGACCCAGATTTGCAAGGCGTCAGGCATAACCCCACGATTTTGGGTGATTGGCTAATTACTCGATAATATTAGTTCATGTTCTAACCACAGAATACAAGTCAATCACAGAACATACATTCGTTTAGGAGGATACCACTGCAATATTAGCGGTCGAGAAACAGGTTGTTGTAAGATCGAACAAGCAGTTCAACGCTTTCACAAATTGAAACAGTATCAGCTGAGGTGGGGTGGTTGTGATGAGCCAGCGTTAAGAGATGATAACATAACGGATCACGTAAACGGGCTTGTGGATCTAATCTTATCAGGTTCGGGACCACCAAGTGCTGGTTCAATCTGTTTATACCGTTGCAGGATCAAAATATTCAGATATATTACTAGCAGTTGCAGCGAAAGGAAAGACCTCGTACTTAGTTAATGAATGTTACCTTAAACCCTAACAATCGGATGATAGATTGAGTATATACCAAACAAAACGCATATAAACGAGCACAAGCATGGAATACCTAACACAAGATGGGCCGGCGCCCCAAAATATGGATTGTTTAAAATAAAAATGCAAAGAGTAGTCGACGAAGGTATGGTCAACATGAGAGGTACCGCGAAGAGCAATGGATAAAACAATCAGTGAACAGGTCAATATGCCAGCAAATGAATGCAGGTCAATTAAGGGTAATCCGTGTTTCATCAACCAGGCCCCGTGCTACACAAGCGAGCCTACGCATGCCAGGACTTCGACTCAAGAACACAGGGTGAAGGCATTGTTTAGAGGTTATAAATCTCCAGTAGATCAGGCATCAGCTCGCTCAATTCGGTACCAAAATCCGACGTATAGTGGATCGGCTCGCACACCTCCATAGCACTATTTCCCGCTCCTTGGGCAGTGTAGGAATATTTGCAGTCGTTGAGTATCAGGCCAGTCACAGAAAAAGCAAAAATCGCGTCATGGAGCGCCACTGGGGTGGCGTGGATGACACAAGACTTCAACAGAAGATTGCCTAGAGGAAAGAGTTCGTTCGTGTGACCTACTGATACCGATGACAATATTTGATCGGTTTGAGTGAGGGAATGGCTTGCTAAAACCCTGAGCTCGGAGTCGCGTATATTCATATCTGCGAGCGTAAGACACTCGAGATCTAGCAATGAGCTTCCAGTGTAATGAAACAGCTGAGTCAAGGCCACGTCCGGGCGAGTTTCCGAAAGGGTGAGCGTGAGTGTAAGTATATTGGCTTTACTAGCAAAAGAGCGCAAGGGCTCAAATATGCCGGTATCGTCATTAAGATCTTCCAGTTCTAGGTCCATTTCGCATTGCCCAGGTGAGATAATCGAGAGTAATGCTGCGACATCAACCTCTTTGAGGGTCAGGCGGTCTAAATCCTCGAGAGCTGCAGGTACGGGAGTGACAATGTCTGGACTGGTGAGAATCGTGATGCGCTCGACTCGTAGGTCGCATAATGAAGGGCAGGTGGACAACACCCGAGCAAGCTGCGCCAGAGTTGGACAACAGAAGGGAGGCAAGTCCGATAACGACATCGATGTGAGTCTGACGAACGCAACAGAGGACCAGTCAAGCGCTACGGAGGACAGCGCCAAGGTTTCCACACCCTTTAGGTGTTGATTCAAGCGATCACTCAAATGCGAATTTGATTCCGGAAAAACTAGCGCGGCTTCGTCCAACGATAGGTTGAGGTCGGTAAAGGACCCAGGAACTCCTTTTTCGAGCCAAAGTTTGAGGAATGGTCGCAGTCGCTCGACGTTGTTGGCAGCAAGAAAAGCGTTGTCGAGCTGCTTCATATACGGAGCAATCGTGTCTAGTACCATCCGAGTATACTGAGCGTCGGCAACACCGAGTGGACGACGAACAGACACATCTTGCCGCCGACCAGGCGTACTAACAAGTCCGATCTCGGCCCACCCCGGTTCATCTCCCGAGGTATCATAAAAGGTCAAAGAAACCTTGTCCCAAACAGGGCAGACATCCAGAGCAACCTGACGCCAGCGAGAGCAGACTTGTGAAATATCTCTCTTAAGGTATGCGTTGGGTGAACTGTAGCGAGAGATAGGGGCTACGGCGGCCGTGAATATATAGGCTAGCAGTTCAGGGGGCAGCAGGTTGACTGGCGAGATATACGAGTTCCTCTTATAGTTCAGCGCCGCTTGTGTCCTGTGCAAAAAGCGTTTGTCGCGCTCGATAGTCTCGAGATTTTTCTCAATGGTGTTAACGGCTTCAGGTAGTGACTTTATCGAGAAAGGACTGCACATCGATTCAAGGGAGGTAGTTGCGTGGGCGTACACCTGAATTGCTTTCAGCAATAAGCAAAACGATAGGCGTCGGTTCTGGCTCCACACATCCTCGGATCAGGCGGAAAAATCGGAAGTAATTACATGTGGCTGTACCGCACCGCAGTTGCCCCACTTCATCCCGACCACATCATGCCCCGTCGACACATCAGTAAAGAAGAGAAACGCCTTATCGTGCGAATGCACGCTCGGGGTGCGTCCGTGCAACATCTCCACGATCTCACGGGAGTGAGTATTCGAGCTATACAACGAGCTGTTCAAACGCAGCGAGAAACCGGTGATGTTGTTCGAACCGCACCAATTATTGGGCGTCCTCGTAGCCTGAGCGGAACTGATATGGCTGTGAGTTCATATTTATCATCCTTTCGTCTATTAACACTAATTAGGCTATCTTAGTTTCTCGAGGCCTGCATTGAGAGGCAGCCTGATTTGTATCTCGAAGAGCTTCGTGAGCTGCTTGACACCACACTCGGAGTCCAGGTATCGCTCGATACAATACGCCGGAGCCTGCTGCGACGAGGATGGACAAGGAAAAAGGTAACTACATTGTTTAGACCCTAAAATCGTTATTAACATTACCATAGGTTATGCGGCCGGCACGGGAGCGAGACGAGCATGATCGTAACCTTTTCCAATGGCTGGTTGGTACTTACTATGATGCTCGGCACCTCGTTTTCGTAGATGAGAGTGCCTACGATCGATGGACAACTCGGCGGGAGTATGCTTGGGCGCCATCCGGCGATCGTGCACGCCGTCGTGACTTTTTTGTTCGTGGTACTCGGTACGTGTCTGCTCTGTTTATAGGCCTTATACTGACTATTTTAGATTCTCTATGTTGCCCGCACTGTGTCTTGATGGTATCATCCACTGCAACATCATTCCTGGCTCTGTCACGTCTGCAATATTCAATGATTTTGTTTCGGGTTTACTCCACGAGATGAATCCTTTCCCTGCCCCCCGGTCTGTCATTGTGATGGACAACGCTAGTATTCACAAGTCTAATGCACTTCGAGAGATGGTGGAGGCCCGGTGAGTCTTGTATTTGTCCAAGATTGGTGTCGCACAACCTAACATCTTAAATACAGCGGAATGCGACTCCTATTCCTTCCCGCCTACTCCCCTGACTTTAACCCCATTGAGGAAGCCTTTTCCTCTATCAAATCTTATATACGGCACCACCGTAACTATTTACAGATGGAGGGGGGTGGAGGGAATGATGACCCCGTACCATTTCTTTATGAAGCTGTTTACAGCGTGACCGCAGATGATGCGGAGGGCTGGTTTAGACATTCGGGTTATGTAGCTTAAATATATACAGTAAATCTTTTCTAAATGCCAATGACATAGTTTGCTTCCTCACGAGCTTGGCGTGCAAGCAGACTCGCACACGCAAGAACTTGTCGTGCCTGGAGTGGCCCAATCTTCAGGCGTTCTCCAAGCTCATCCGCCGACACCCCATCAAGGTCGTCAACATACTTGTACCCGGCGGAGCACAATGGTTCAAGCAGGTTCAGAAACCCATGAGCTGGCTTTGTAGCGTGGAGCGTAGATAACGCTTGCTTGATCTCGGGAAATGCAATAAAAATATCACATTCCCTATCAACAAGGTCAGCTCAGTAAATTATTATGAGTATAAATTGACTTACCGGCCTAAATCAGCAGTCTCAGATCCCACATTGGCTTGCGACAAAAGGCCAGCATCACACGAGTCCAGCAAAGGAGAATCCGTTGAGGGTATGGAGGCATTCGCCAAAGCGCCAGTGTGGTTGGACGGCCCAGGTGCAGCTTCGTGGTGGATGGTTACGTGAACATCGTTCTTGTTCCCACTTCGTCCACGCTTCTTGGGTGGAGAATCGAGAGGAAGGCAGTTGGGGGGGTGGTGCTCGGTAGCGTCCCCAGATAGCTGTGGATAACACCTTAGTTCGTAAAAATATAAATGAATATACCACTTACACATTTTGTAGCCCAAATGCCAATGAACTTGAGGCTAACCGGTTGATGCAGGTCGGGGTGGTCAGTTGGGTTCCGAATGAAGCAATAAACACTGTTTCCTGCTCGTGAATGATACTCGCAGGCCAAGCGTGTCTTCAGCTTCAAGTAGATTGCGGCAGAGCCCGGTTCTGCGTCAGGATCAAGCACATCTGGTGGAATGTCGTCAGTGCGTGCACGCTTCTTACTTCCACCAGCAGGTTTGGCCACAGCAACCTGTTTCTAAACAAGAGTTAGTCTATGAAAAAATTGTATATGAAGACATCATACCTGCCCAAAAACCTGAATTTCGACTGGTTTCTGTCGGGCAGACTCAATGTGAGTCATGAGCATGTTCACAAAAGTTGCCCAATCGGCCAGATTGGCTGCCCGAAAGCGGCCACTTGTAGGCATCTTTGAATGTCGCAGCATCAAAGAGTCGGTGTTAACCTCATCTAGGTGAGCACTCGAGCGGGAGTAGAAATCGACCCAGGCGATGTTAGTATCAACCGAAAAGATACGAAGCTCGCCATCTGCACGCAAGACATGGACTGGCACACGGAAGACTTAAAAACTAGTTAATATAATGTATCAATCGAAAATAGAATAGGAATATACACACCACCGGGACTGGTCTGTGCATTTGGCCTCTGCCGGCCAACAAGAGGTGGAACCTCAGGGGCGCCAACCTCGGCTTGAGCTTCAGGAGCAGGAGCAGGGGGCTGGAGCGCTAAAGCAGGTGGTGGAGCGGGGATTTGGTTTGCAAAATAATAAGGTGGATGCGCCGGAGCTGGCATGAGATGCTGCTGGAACGGGGCAGGAGGTCCAAACCGAGGGGGTGCATTGTCGGGTGGAGGGGGAACACTGTGATCAGGGCGGAAATCCGGACCACCGACCAAAAAAGCAGCACGCGCAACGCCGCCATGGGGATCGTACCCAAATGCGTTATAGTCGCCACCAGCAGGAGCGTTGGGAGGAGCCATTTAGAGTGTATGTGAGGAACAACGAGTCCAACTACTCACATTTTATAGCCCAAAACAGCACTAAAACATTGCAAAAAATGACGCAATAGCGTCATTCCCCAACGGCAAGACTGACTGCGTCATAGATATTCATTTTCCAAGCATTTTAGTGCACGTCAAAGTGGGATTCGTCGCTGTTCCACGTGCCGGCCGAGCTCGGATGTAATTTTACCGGTCTTCTCCCCGGCCGTTCCGGCAGCTCTGTGGGGCTTGGCTGCGCCTATCGTTTTGCTTATTGCTGTTAGAAAGCTGGGTTCGAGCATCGACCCATCGTTGCAGGGCGGCGCAAATGATACCCTGTGTTTGAGATTCCGGCTAAACTCTCGGTTGCATTAGTTTACACTCCAGCAAATCAAAACGAGTAAACTGCGGACCCACGTTCATCTAGATGACTGGAAAGGAACCGACGTGGGGCCAGCGGCTAAGAAATATAATCTAGTAATCACCCAGAATATCAAGAATCGAATTGATCTGACGGAGTACGCTATTTTGAGGCCAGGCTCTATGGTTATGACAGATTTGAGAGAAAGATTTGTGTTGATGGAACGTGACAAATCATGTCAGGTGACGTAAGCCGGTGTCCCAGCCTCGAAGTATATCATTAACGCCGAGAATAACATGTCCGACTTGTTTCATACACGCACGTCTATAGATGCTGTAGATTGGAGTCGTTAGTCCTCCATCCCCCTCTGGCACAAACAATAATTTCACATCAGTGCCCTCCGCACCTCATCTCCCGCCTCGTTTATCTAGACATTCGCTTACATCACCTTGGTCTCCGCGCTCTCCAGATTGACCTTCTAAAATTGCATCAAGCAAACCCTCTGCGCCCGTCCAACCAACCCCACTAGCGCTATCCCTACCACAGGACTTTATGCAGAAGATCTTCCTATCAGAGCCTGCGGACGCTCTCATTTATACCTCTAGCGGAGCAGGCCTCTACATGCACAGTTTTGTTCCTCAGCTCGCATTTTCCAAACTCCGTGAGAAACTTACAAACTGGGTGATTCGTGCCGGTCCTGGAGAGCGTATATGCGTACCACTTGCGAGGACTGGGTCGGCCGTTCTGACGCTGCTTAAGTACCTATACTCTCATACGGCGGTAGATATTAAGAGCTTTCAGGAGCTGAGTGATTGATTAGAAGGTGCAAGCACATATAAATTGGGTGGGATGCGCGGCGTGTTGAGGTTTTGATGAGGATAGAAGGGCCGTGTGTGAATGTGAGAGTCGATCCGGTGAGGGGTTGCGGTATTGTGTGTACATATGGACTGGAGGAATGGCTGCGGGTCTGACGGTTGGGAAGATAGAATTTAGGTAATAATGCCCAAGGATATTGGGGGTTCGGGTCGTATGGGCACAGGTGGAGGGAGCGGCGGAGCTGCAGCAAGAGCTGCAGCAAAAAGGCATGAGCGACGAGCACGCGTTCTCGCTCATGCAAAACCTGTTCAGACTGCCTGAATATGGCAATCCGTTCCTGACATCAAGTCGATCGATACAACGCACCCGCCCCTATCGGCCGCGTCGAATGGAAGCGTATCTGGGCGGGGCGACTGCTTATTTATTGCTGTATATACCCTCCGACGAGTGTTCGGACTTATTCCGTCCCGGGTATATTGTCCTGGAATCAGGAGTGCGAGGCGTGTATGGTAAGCCTGATGAGGAACTAAGATGCGCTTGACGACTGAATGAGCTAGACGTGGAGAGTACTGAATAGGAGCTAGCTGGGTGTCCTTTGAGTATATAGTATTGTAGGCGAGGATACGGACACGTACAATCGCTTTGTATGCACTTTGTGTTTCTGGCTTTTTTAAAACTATCGTATTATATATGACAGGAGAATTTGTGTAGCATAATTCCTGCTAACTGCATGCTGTTCTGGACACTCCAAACATTCCTCTGACTTGATTCTAGCATGAATGCGGTACATAAAGTACCTTGGAAGTATCTTACATTTGTCAACTAATCACTAATCGCAAACCAGGAGAATCTACACGGAGACCCAAGCAAACAATACAGAGCGGAGCTATCAGTTACCAGTAAGAAACATCTACTCGACCCGGTAATAATTCACTCAATTGAATGCTAAAGCCCGACGTGGAGTCAATGGGCACAAGCGCCTCTGTGGCGCCATCTGCCCCTTGGTCAGTGAGGGGGTGGTGGCAGTTGTTTAGCATTAACTTATGCCAGGAAAGGGTAAGAAAAGCATTTCGAAACACCTCCGAGCTGGCAAAAATTGTGCAATACCACATTACCAGAGTGCGTGATTCCAGGGGCCCACCCGTGGTGTCAGCCGGGGTTGGGGGCAAGATTGCATTATCTTGGATAAGGGAACGAGCGGTAAGCTCGTTAAGCTCCGAATCACGAAGACTCATGTTTGATAGCATAAGCACCTTAAGTCCTAGAAATGGACTTGAAGCGGGATGAAGTAGTTGAGCCAGGGCCTGGTCAGAGCGTGTTTCCGAGAGCGTAAGATCAAGCTCGTATATGTTCGTTCTACGGGCAAATGAAAGCAACGATTTGAGAGCATTGGCAGTATCGATTGGACTCGGAAGTTTGAGGTTCAATTTGTCGCTTTTTGTTGAAATAATTGGAAGCACTCCTGCAATGTCAATCTCTTTGAGATATAGGTATTGCAAATGATCGAGGTCTGCTGGCTCAGGTGCAGTATCTAAAAAGGTGGGAAATGTGATGCGCTCGAGGTGAAGAGTCAATAGTTGAGGACAGGTCGATAGTATCCGTGCAAGTTGTGTCGGAGTAGGGCAACAGCAAGAAGGCAGATCCGATAAAAACATGGTTGTGAGCTTGCCGAATGAGACAGAGGACCAGTCAAGTCCCACAAAGGATAGGGTTAAGCTTTCCAGATTTCTAAGGGACTGACTCAAATCGTTGCCCAAGTGTGAGTTTGTTTTAGGGAAGGCCGAAGCGGCCTTTTTTGCTGACAGATCAAGTGTAGTGACAGATCCAATTACTCCTTTCTCCAACCAGAATTCAAGGAACGGCCGCAATTGCTCGACGGTGTCAGCATTGAGGTTGATGGTACTGAGTTGTCTCATGTATGGGGCAATGGTTGCAAGTGTCATCTGGGCATATTGAGTTTCGCCAACACGGGGCGGACGATGTATCGGCACCTCTATGTACCAACCGGATGTATCGTGCAGTCCTATCTCTGTCTTCATCAGTTTGCCTTTCGAAGCATCGTTGACTCCGAGGGTCAAAGAAACCCAACTCCAAACAGGACAGAACTCTAGAGCAAGTCGACGCCAGCGAGAGCAGACATGCGAGAGACTTCTCCTAATATATTTGCTAGACGACTCATCAGGCGACACAGCAACTAGAGTTGTCGTGAATATATAAGCCATCAGTTCAGAAGGCAGCGCGTAGATCGGGGAGGCAATAGAGTTCTTGTTTTTCTTCAGCGCAGCCTGTGCCCTCTGCAAGTCGAGCAGCTCGTGTTCCATGATCTCAAAATTTCTCTCAATCGTCTTCGGGACCTCGGGGAATGACCTGATCGAAAAGGGGGTATGCGCTGATTCGAGGAATGCAGCTGTATTGACGTAGGCTTGGATTGCCTTGGAAAGATCAACGCGAGCGTCGACCCATTGTTGTAAGGCGGCAGGGATTACGCTAAATGTTTGAGAATTAGGCTAAACTCTTGCTTGTATTAGTTCCTGTTCTACTCATAGGGCACGGGGAAACTAAAACACTTACGCTCATCTAGATGACTAAGAAATCGCCGATGCAAGACAGGCAGTTAGAGAACAAGAACTATCAAACACCCCAAGAGCAAGAAGTCCACTAAATCGGAAGCCAGACTATTTTGAGATGCGACGATGGTGGTATCGAACCCGAGGAATAGAGACGCTTCATCAGGAAAACTCAACCGAACTTATATGGACCTGATGAGGATGATAAGGATCTTATCGGGGCTCGTCAGGCTCGTCAGGTCCATATCAGGTCCTTATCAACAGCCTTTCGTCCATATAGTTTTGAACTGTTTCTCCTGATGCTTCGAGGGCTGAGAAAAAGCAAAGCGCTCGTAGATCTAATCTTATCTCCTGCTTATTGTTTCCTACCTTGGAAGCGAGGTTTGAGAAGCGAGACTTGAGACATAACGACAAAAATAGCAGGAGAGATGATTTTATCTGTGGGCAATAAGAAATATGATAAAGACGAGTCAACTTATTAAGGATAAGCTTCATAACACGCATATAGCGAGTTTGAAGCTGCACCACGCTTTTCTGATTGTTTTGGATACATGTCATGTCTTTAACACTGTTTCGAGTGTTTTATAATACATACCGGGAGGTCCTGCCTAGGGTAAGTCGTATTAACCGTATACTGTATTTACTCAGGCCTGATTTCCAAACACGTACAGCACCCCAGGAGCATTCTAGTTTACATTGGCAAACCTCCATGTTACACAAATCAAGCCACCAATATGAAGATCTCAAGCTGAGAAAACAGTGCGAGCATCACTTAACAGTGATAAATTCCACCCGATAAGACAACAACTCCTCCAATCGAATACCAAAGTCGGATGCAGAGTCGATTGGTTTAGGCGTCTCGGTCGCCCCATCTGCTTTTTGGTCTGCAAAAGAGTGGTGGCATGAGGTTAGCGTCAGCCAATCCCATGAAAGGACGGAAATCGCATTGTGAAACGCCTCTGGAGTGGTGGGGATGGTGCAGTACAACAATCTCAGAATGCGACATTGAGGGATATCTCTGGTGCCTACCAAGGCTGAGGTCAAGGTTGAGTCGTTTTGGGCAAGAGGGTAGAGGGCTAGCTCGTTGAGCTCAGATTCGCGCAGATTCATGTGTGATAGCGTAACCCTTTGAATGCCTAGAAATGGATATGAAAGGGGATAAAGCAGTCGAGCCAAAGTCACATCGGAGCGTGTTCCCGGGGGCGCAAGGTTAAGTCTGTATATGTTGGCTCTAGCGGCAAACGAGAGCAGCGATTCGACCGTGTCGGTATCGCCGAGGACGTCCCGAAGCACAAGTAAAAGATTGCTAGTTTTGGGTGAGATTATTGCGAGCACGCTAGGAAGGTCAACACCCGTGAGATAAAGGTTGTTTATAAAACCAAGCTCTGCAGGTTTGGGTGCGGCGCCTGAGGAGGCCAGAAAAGCGATGCGTTCGAGGCACAAGGTTCACAGAAGAGGGCAATTGGATAGTATTCGCACAAGTTGCGCCGGACTGGGGCAGCAGAAAGGAGGTAGATCCACCAAAGAGATGGAACTGAGGTCGTCGAACGTAATATAGGACCAGTCGAGTCCCACAGAGCATAGTGTTAAGGTGTCAACAGACTTGATACGTTGGTTTAGGCGGTCAGTCAAACACGAGTCCGTGTCAGGAAAAACTAGAGCGGCCTCCCTTACAGACAGATGGAGTTCATTGACCAATATAAGTGCTCCTTGCTCTAGCCAAAACTTAAGAAACGGCCGCAGTTGTTCGACTTTGTCAACAGCCAGGTTCATGGTGTGGAGTCACTTTATGTACGGGGCGATCGCGTCAAGTATCATCTGGGTATATTGCGTGTCGTCAACGCCGAGCGAACGGTATACGGGCGCATGGATCTTTCGACCATCATACTCAAGTTCCACCTTTGCCCCCATCAGTTTACCTTCCAAGGTATCGTCGAGCTCGATAGTCAATGTAACCCGACGCCAGGCAGGACAGACTTCCAGCGCAACCTGACGCCAGCGAGAGCAGACATGTGAGAGATCCTTTCTAGCGTGTTTATCGGATGAGTCATCAGGAGACAAGATGGCCACAGCAGTGGTGAATATACTAGCCAGCAGCTCAGGAGGCAACCCGTAGACCGGCGAGACCAGGGAGTGCCTCTTCTTCAGTGCCACCTGTGTCATGTGCAAAAGGGGCAGGGCGACATGGATGGAGTCGAGCGTTTGAGGGTTTGACTAAACTCTTCGTTTCAGCAACGCGTAATTCAACAATATGCTACAATTGAACTATCGAACTCACGCTCATATGAATGATCGGGAAATCGCTGATGTAAGGCTGGTGGTCGGGAAACACGACTCGTAACAACCCAAGAATAAAGCGGCTTAGGATATCAGAAGGTACGACTCTGTTGAGACACTCTGTGACAAAGGTGGAAAAGAGAATACGTTGAAGATAGACAAATAGCAAGGAAGGTACATCTCGTTGCTTCCGAGTTCGGAAGTAAACTTAAGCGCCGATGGAATCTATTCATATGGTGCGCGAATACGTGGCTAGAAGTGAGAGCAGGAGACGAGATTTTACCAGCAGGCAATCACAACTACTGTATAATAGAATCGGACCGAGGGCTGAGGGTGCGCCCCAAAATATGTATATAAGAAGTTTGAAACCACTGCGATCCTCCCACCTGATCAACATTCTTTTCCCAACCAAAAATAAATAAATCTCTGCTTTAGTTCGCAAGAACTATCCAACCAAACCCATCCGTCACTGGCACGTCGTCGATCGATACGATTGCTCCGTCGATCTATTCAATTGGCAGCGTACCTGGGGGGGGGGAGCTTACGCATTCTCCGGCGCGCACATTATTTGATGAGTGTTGGGGTCTGTTCCGCCCTGGGTAAGTAGCCGAGATCTGCAAGTAAGGATGCAAGCGATCTACTCTACAATAAGGCTCATGAGAAACCAGGACGTGTTCGACGATTGGATAAACGAGGTGTGGAGAATGCTGAACCAAGATTTGTAAGTGTATGACATCATGTGTAGGAATGAGAAATGCATGGTTGTTTCGTCGGAATTTGCGTTTGTGCTTTGTGTTGTTGAGCCGAGTATTGTACTAAATACACCAGAGAGTACTACTCGCTGGAAGATGCATTATTCTTTTTAGCACATTCCGTTCTTGAATCGACCCACTTGAACCCGGAAGAAAATCCTACGCATATAGCTGGTGGATTTGATCATTCAGCCAATATTCCGTGTCACGCAGCTTGCTACGCTACCTTGAGTTCTAAGTCATCAAGAGCACATTGCATTACATCAATAAATCACCACGTCATACAAATGGAACCATACGTATGACGACCTCAAGCCATGAATACATGGAGGGCATTGTTTACCATTTACTAAGGCTCACTTGATCAGGTAACCATTCTAGCAATCGCATGCCAAATTCCGAGGTCTCGTTGATTAGTTCGAGCGACTGGGTGGTATTATTCTCTCCTGCGGTAGCAAGGGAGCGGTTGCATCCAATTAGCTGTATTCTATCCACAGGAAGATCGCAAATTGCATCGTGAAGCGCCTCTGGGGTCCCGTGGATGATGCAAGAGCGTAACTGAAACGTGTTTATTGCGGGGAGATCATCCATAGTACTCATCGGAGAAGGGAGAGACTGGGCGTTTTGGGGGCGAGAATAGTCGTCCAGAATGTTAAGTTCGGATTCGTGCAAATTCATGTCGTGAAGCGCGAGGACCTCAAGTTCTGAGGTGGATACCATAGCAGCAAACAGCAGCTGGGCAAGAGCGACGTTCGAGCGTGCGTCCGAGATCATAAGGGTAAGCTTATGCACAACAGCTTTATTGACAAACGAGCAGAAATCTTTGATCATGTCATCATTGTCGACAAGGCCTTTGAGGGTGAGGTCTAGTTTATTGTGCCCTGGGAGAATGAGCGAGAGGATTTTTGGGATGTCGACCTCCACAAGAGATAGGCTCGTCAAATGTTCAAGCTCTACCGACTGAGGGGCCACAGTCTCTGGAGTAGGAGATATCTGGATTCGTTCGAGTGAGATAGTATGTAAAGCAGGGCATGTGGACAGAATCTGTGCAAGCTGCGCCAAGGTAGGGCAGCAAGTGGAATGCAGGCCCTCCAACAATAAAGACTCAATTCTATCGAATGCAGCAGTGGACCAGTCAAGTCCTACTGAGAATAACTCCAGGACCTCAACATGCTTGATGTATTGGGTCAAGCGGCTATTTAGATGTGGATTCGTTTCAGGAAAGACTAGAGCGGCTTGCTTTGACACCAAGACCAGGCTAGTGAGGGATCCAGGTACGCCTTTCTCTAACCAAAAGCCTAAGAGTGGTTGAAGCTGCTCGACGGTTTCGGCGATAAAATGAAAGCGACTGAGATGCTTAATGTATGGGCTTATTGCGTCAATAACTCCTTGGAGATACAGAATATTATCAATGCCGCGTTCCGGAAGGACATCCATCGCTCCTTTGTATGCACCGCGAAGTTCGATTTCCGTATGCCCCAGTTTGTCTGTGGCGGCTTCGTAAGACTCCAAATCCAAAGAAAGGTGGTCCCAAATAGGACAGACCTCCAAAGCAACCCGACGCCATCGAGAGCATACATGCGAGAGGTATCTCTTGACGTCTTCTTTGGAGCATTGGTAAGGAGAGTCAAAGAGAGTAGCAGCCACGAAGATACTAGCTAGCAACTCAGAAGGCAACGCGGAGATCGGCGAGGCATAGGAGTTTCTCTTTCGCTTCAGCGCCGCCTGCGTCCTGTGTAAATCAGGCTCGTCGTGTTCCATGATCTCGAGGTTGTTGTCAACCGTACTCCAGACGTCGGGAAGTGACTTTATCGCCAAGGGAGTGCATATCGATTCGAGGAAC
>MU132175.1:84332-134969 GCA_015039395.1 Ceratobasidium sp. AG-I
GCCAAGGGAGTGCATATCGATTCGAGGAACATAGTCGCGCTAATATAGGCTTGGGTGGCTTTAGAAAGGTGAGCTCGAGCGTCGACCCATTGTTGTAAAGCGGTAGGAACGGCGCCGTAGTTTTGCATGCTTGCCTAGCCTCCCGATTATATTAATTCATGCTCCACCCAGAGAGTACGAGCAAGCTATAGAACTCACGCTCATTGGAGGGCGAGGCACCTCTACAAGATTATCGCTTGAGAATTTATTCTCGTAATTACCCGGGAGGATTCCAACAAATTGTACAAATAGTGAAAAATCCTAGGCGCGGTGCGATGGTCGACGAAGGAGGCGCGTCGAGGACGATGACATAACAAATTACATCAAGCTCGCGGATCTAATCTTATCACTTTAGAACCAAAGTCAGGACTACCAAGCGCTGGGTCGGTCTGTCCACATTATTTCAGGCTGGAGAGATCATATGTTTTGCTAGAGGTGGTAGCGAAAGAAGAGAACTTGTACTTGGATGAAGAACCACAGCTCATGTACCTAAGAGGTAGACATTATATTGAAGGTGTGGCCAACAAAGCGCAAATAAACAAGTCAAACGCCTGAAATTGTTGGGATAAAGCAAGCCAGTGCACCACAACATATCAGATAGAGACACTGTAGTACAATGTTTGCCACGCTAAGTAGGCTCTAATTCTTCTTACTTGCACCCCAGCAAACCCTGATATAAGGTGCTTGATGAGTATATTGAACACACGACGCGGGTGCCTTGGCTGCGTTGATAAAGACCAGGGTCAACGTAAGACGCGGGGATTCGCAGACTGCGCAAAATATAAATGAAGGGAGGCGTTAGCGAAAGCACAGTCAACAAAAGGGTGCACCACACAGAGCAGAAGATGAACCAACTAACGAACCAATCATGCAACCACGACCCAGGAAATCTGCATATACTCTCGATTGACTCAACAAGCAGTACGGAACAAATCTGCAAACCAAAAATAAATACAAATCTATCAGAAGTACTTCGTATTATATCAACCAACTCCTACATCGCACTGGTGAAGCTACATAGTCCAAAACTTCAAGTCAAAAAGATAATGCGAAAGCATTACTCAAGAGTCAAACATATTCACCCGACCAATCATCAATTTCCTCAATTGGATTCCGAAGGCCGAAGCGCGGTTGATTCGTTCAGGTTCCTCGATAGCGTCGTGCCCTTCTCCTTGAGGAGCGAGGAAGTGTTTGCAGCCACGTAGCGTCAAATCAGGACCGGAAAATCTGGAAAGTGCCGAGTAAAGGACTGCTGGGGTGGTGCGGATGGCACAAGACCTGAGTTCAAGCCTGCCTACTGAGAATAGTCTACTGCTAGCACCAGCCGATGCCCAGGACCACTCTCGATCATATCCAGTGAGGAAATGGCTGGCTAGAAGACGAAGCTCGGGTTCGCATAAATTCATATCCGCTAGGGTAAGACGCTCGAGATCCAGAGGCAAAAGCGAAATGGTCTGAAATAGCTGAACTAGGGCCACATCTGAGCGTGTCTCCGAAAGGGTGATGGTGAGCGTGTTTAGGTCGGCTCCGCCTGCAAACACACGCAACGATTCGAGCATCCCGGTATCGTCAACAAGATCTTCAAGCTCAAGGTCCAGTTCGTCTTGTCCCGGGGAGATAATCGAGAGCACTCCTGCGACGTCCACGTCTTTGAGGGTCAAACCTGATAAATCCTTAAGGTCTACAGGCTCGGGAGTAGCAATATCCGGACTGCTGAGTACCGTGACGCGCTCGATCCGAAGGTCGCATAATGAGGGGCAGGTGGACAGCACCCGAGCAAGCTGTGCTAGAGTCGGACAACAGACGGGAGACAGATCCGATAGTGACATCGACGTGAGCCTCTCAAACGAAACAGAGGACCAGTCAAGCCCCACGGAGGACAGCGCCAAGGTTTCCACGCCCTTGAGATGTTGGTTCAAGCGATTGCTCATATGCGAGTCTGTTTCGGGAAAAACTAGCGCGGCTTTGCCCAATGATAAGTTAAGATCGGCAAAGGGTCCAGGTACTCCTTTCTCGAGCCAAAGCCTAAGGAATGGCCGCAGTCGCTCGACGTCGTTGGCAGCGAGAAAAGCATTATTGAGCTGCTTCATGTACGGAGCGATCGTCTCGAGTATAACACGAATATACTGGGTATCGCCGACGCCGAGTGGACGACTAACAGGAACATGCAGTTGCCGACCGAGCGGGTTACTCAGTTCGATCTCGGCCCACCCCTGTTGATCTTCCGAGGTATCGTAGAAGGTCAAAGAAACCTTGTCCCAAACAGGACAGACATCCAGAGCAATTTGACGCCAGAGAGAACAGACTCGTGAGATAGTCCTCTTGATGCATTTGTTGGACGAGCTATGCTTTGAGACAGGAGTTGCAGCAATTGTGAATACGTGAGCTAGTAGTTCGGGAGGCAGCGTATTGACCGGCGAGATGTACGAGTTTCTTTTCTTCTTCAGTATCGCCTGCGTCCTACGTAAATCGCGTTCATCATGTTTCATAGCTTCGAGGTTTTCCTCGATCGCCCTTAGTGCTTCAGGAAGTGACTTTATTGAAAACGGAGTGTACGCCGATTCGAGGAAGGCAGTTGCGCTAACGTATGTCTGAATCGCCTTGGAAAGCTGAGCACGAGCATCAACCCATCGCTCCAAGGTAGTTGGAATAACCTCCGTCGGTTGGGGATATAGCTAGACTCTCGTATACATTAGCTCACGCCCCATTGAACAAGACGAGTGGGCAATAGGACTCACATTCATCAGGATAACTAGTGTGATACTGGCGCAAGATTGGTGGCTGATAAATATACGCTCTTGATTTTGCGTGGGTCTGATGGGGGCGCGGAGCGATGGTTGTGACAAATTCGGGGGAAATAATTGCTTTGATGAGGTAACGCGGCGCTCCCTGTTTGCGTACGCGCTTAGTCAGCTTGGGCCGGAGGCACAGCCATGAGCTCTAGGAGTGGCAGATTTGACTCGTTGCACACACAAATGCTTATATAGAGTGGTATTAGAGTCGACCAGACTTAGGTTGCCCTAATCCGGGCGTAGTGTGAGTGATCGTGTGGTTTCCGTTATATTTACCACCTAGGCCGAACTGAAACAGCATGAACGGCATGAAGGTTGCTTCGCTGGTTTCCTTTGGCGGAACACTGGAGATTGAATGTTATCCTCGGTCATCTATATTCTCCTCTCGTTTGCTAGTCTACTCGCCCAGCTTGCCTGCTTCACCCAGGTCTTCTCCCACATCACGCTGGTCTCTGTGCTCTCTAAGCTAGCCTTCTAAATTTGTACCGGCCCAACTTCCTTCGCCCGTCTATCAGCTTCCGCCAGCCACGCCCATTCCAGAGGATTTTTTTATATGTTCGCACGAGTGCATTGAAGGTGCAACACAAGCGCTTGAGCTGCAATGGTAAATGCATGATTTGTTACATCTAGTAGAAGACTCCAATAGCATTCGAACTACACTTGCAAGTAGCAAGCATTAACACCTTGCTCAACAGTAGGGCGTACTAGGGCGAGTGAAGGAAAACCCGGCCAGCAAACGAATCGAATACTGTATCCAAAACAAATCGTGTAGAGCCGAATTCTTGTGCACACAATGGTTTAGTACAACTTAAATCAACACAGGGGGAGATGAAAACAGGTTAGCCATGACTACCCTACATCATATTAGCCAGCCTTCACTTCCGCAAAAATCCAAACAAATATGCAAGAACTTCAAGTTAGAGAACGCGAAGTTAAAATGTTGTTTACGCGCTGAAAATTTCCACTCCATCAGACATCAGTTCGAGCAATTGAGCACCGAACTCTGATTTTCTGCGGATTAGTTCGAGAATGTTGTTGGCACCGTCTGCTTCTCCTGGTGTTGCGAGGAAGTGATCGCAATTAGTCACAGTCAGCCTGGCCCAGGGAAGGTGGGAAATCGCATTGTGAAGCACAGTTGGAGAGGTAAGGATAGTGCAGTATCGCAGTTTAAGCTTGCCTGTTTTAGGGTGTTCCCCAGTGGCGCCTTCCGATGCTAAGTGAATCGTATGACAATTTTGGGCGAGGGAGTGGATGACTAAAGCGTTAAGCTCAGAGTCGCGCAGCTGCATATCTTCCAGCGTGAGGCATTTTAGCCCAATAAAGGAGCTTTTGACGGAATGAAAAAGCCGAGTGAGTCCCATTTCTGACCGTGTTTCCGAGAGTTTGAGAGTGAGTGCATATACACTTGTTCTATTGGCAAACAAGCGCAATGATTCGAACATGTCGGTATCATCATCAATATCCCGAAGCACAAGTTCTAGTTTGAAGCCTCCCCCGGAGATAATTGAGAGTATCATCGCAGCGTTCACTTCCTCAAGGAATAAATTTTTCAAAGACTCAAGCTCTACAGGCTCGGAAGGTGTCACATCTTGAGAGGTAGGAATCACGATGCGCTCGAGTCGAAGGATACGTAGATTGTTGCAAGTGGACAGCATCCTTTTAAGCTGGCCTAGAGTAGGACAACAGAACGACGGCAGATCCGATAATGACATCGTTGTCAACCCATTGAGGGTAACGGTGGACCAGTCAAGCCCCACAGAGCATAATCTTAAGTATTCAACTTGCATAAGCCACTGACTCAAGCGGTCGCCCAGACGAGAGTTTGTTTCAGGGAAGACTAGGGCGGCCTTGTTTACTGATAAATCGAATTCGGCGATGGATTTGGGCACTCCTTCGTCTAGCCAAAAGTCAAGGAACGGCCGAAGCCGCTCAACATCTTCAGCAGTAAGCTTGATGATATGGAGCTGTTTGATGTAAGGGGCAACTGCATCGAGTATCATCTGGGTATGTTGAGTATTGCGAACACCGAGTGGACGATGCACTGGCGTTCTTATGTGCCGGTCAAGCGCATCGCGAAGCCCAATTTCCGCCCACACCTGTTCGTCTATAGAGGTACCATAAGCTCCGAAGGTCAAAGAAGTCTGGCGCCAAACGGGACAGAATTGCAGCGCAACTTGACGCCAGCGAGAGCAGACCTGTGAGAGATTTCTCCTCAGACATTCATGGGAGGAATCACTGGAAGACTCGGGTGCTACGGCAGTTGTAAATATAGAAACCAAAAGCTCAGATGGAAGCAGGTGGGTAGGCGATATGTATGAGTTTCTCTTCTTCTTCAGTGCCGCATGCGCTCTGTGCAGATCGAGCTTATCGTACGCCACGGATTGAATGATGTTTTCGATCGTATCTGTTGCTTCAGGAAGTAATGTCATTACTGGTAGCGTGAATATAGACTCTACGAGTTCTGCCGCATTGATGTAAGCATGTATAGCTTTGGAGAAATGGGCACGGGCATCGTTCCATTGCTGCAAAGCGGCGTCAAGAATATTTCGTTGCTAAACCAGCAATCAATAAGCGTGGTTGAAAATATGCGCCTCGAGTGTCTCACATCCATATATAGTGTGCTGTAAGAGAACAAACCAACACAAGACGTTTTGTATAGAAATGCAACCGCAGGGGCAAGCAGAGGTGACGGGATGGTTTGTAATCTGATCGTATTTTAAGTTTCCACTGCCACTGGCATAGAAGCGCGTGATCAAGCTGTTTTTGATATGTTTACAAGGTGCTACACGCACAGCCAATCTTAAGTACATACGAAACGTAGGTCAAACCACCCCCAAGACCGCCAATCATGACAGATTATCGTGCGTGCGCTCGCATTTCTAGCATAGTTTGTACTCGCTTGATCAATGTTTGTCGGATGAGTCCACTCCCCCCGCCCCCCCTCTCTCCAGCTGAAAGATTGAGTCGCGTTACAAAATCGAGAATTACTCTCTAGTGTATGAACTGGAGAGTGATTTGTAGAGTTGTTTGACTGGCTCTTAGGAAAATATGTTCTAGAAAGCACTAGTCTACATGGGCTACTAAACAAAGCTTATTTATCTCCCAGACACTGTCGGTCGATACGATTTCATGTAGAATGAGTCGAATGGCAACGTATCTGGGCGGAGCCATACGTACTCTACTCCTGTGTACGCCACGCTTGATGAGTATCGGGACGTGTTTTGACCAGGTGGGTCGTCTGTGATTTGAGATCAAGGATGTAGAAGAAGTAGAGTGAGATTGATGAAGTACCAAGATGTATTTAACGACTAGATGAGTCAAATGTAGAGAGTGCCATATCAAAGATAGCTGAGGATCTTCTGAGTGCGTAGTCTCATAGGCAAGAATAAAGACCCATGAAGTTATTTTGCACGCATTTCGTGCTTCCTGTCGCTGTGTCTGGATGTCGCACTAAACATCATGAGAGATTTTACACAATGTAGACCGTGTTAATATGTGATGTTCGGTATTTTCATCAACACGCAGGCCTAAACTCCAACATAAATACCACGCATATAGTAGCTCAACTGTACACTTTGTTGCATCGGCAAACCACTACACAGTACAAACTGGGCTACGTGCGTGAACACTTCAAGACGAGACACAGAACACAGGCATTGCCTGCCACTATTGAAATTCTGCTCGACCAGGTATCAGCTCATTCAATCGAATGCCAAAGTCCGATGTGGAGTTGATTTGGTTAGACACCTCAGTTGCGCCGTCCGCTCCCTGCATAATGGCGGAGTGATAGCAATCAGAGAGTGTTAGCCTTTGCCAAGGATAGGTAAAAATTGCATCGCGAAGTGCCTCAGGAGTGGTGTTGATGGTGCAGATCCACAATTCAAGAGTGCGTGGTTGGATCGTGGTGACTATCGAGACGGAAGACAAGAGTGCGTCGTTTCGGTCAAAGGAATGAGTGGCTAAATCATTGAGCTCAGAGTCGCGCAAACTCATGTATCCTAGCGTAAGTCTCTGAATACCTAGAAGTGGGCTTGTAACAGGATGAAGTAGTCGAGACAAGGCTTGATCTGAGCGGGTATCCGAGAGTGTAAGAGCGAGCTTGGATATGCTGGATCTGCGAGCAAATGAGAGCAATGCTTCAAGCATATCGTCATTGATAATGTCCCGAAGCTCGATGACCAATTCGCCGCTTTTGGCCGAGATAACTACGAGCACACTCGAAATGTCAACTTCTTTGAGGCATATGTATTGCAAACATCGAAGTTCTACAGGCTCGGGTGTGGCATCTGAGGAGGCAGGAAATGTGATGTGTTCAAGGTCAAGGGACCATAGACCAGGACAGGTGGATAGTACTCGTGCAAGCTGCACCACGCTAGGACAGCAAACAAGAGGCAGACCCACCAACCGAATAGCTCTGAGTCTATCGAACGCGACAGAGGACCAGTCGAGTCCCACAGAACATAAGAATAGATTGCTAATACGCCTGAGACATTGGCTAAAGCGGTCGCTCAAACGCATGTTTGTTTCGGGAAAGACCAGAGTGGCCGTTTTTGCTGACAGGTAGAGTTTACGCACTGATCTAAGTGACCCTTTCTCCAGCCATAAGTTCAGGAAAGGCCGCAGTTGTTCGACGCTGTCAGTGTTGAGGTCAATGGCGCCGAGCCGCTTTATGTACGGGGTGATTGTGTCAAGCGCGATCTGGATGTATTGAGTATTGCTAGCGCTGGGCGGATGATGTATAGGCGCGTGTATTTCCCAGCCATATGTATTGTTGAGTCCAATCTCCGCCATCATCAATTTACCGTCAGAGGTATTATCGACCTTGAGAGCCAAAGACACATCACGCCAAACAGGACAGACTTCCAGAGCAACTTGACGCCAGTGAGAACAGACATGTGAAAGATTTTTCCTAACCAGTTCCTCGGACGAGTCAAAACAAGACGAGGGCACGGCTGCGGTGAATATAATAGCTAGGATTTCGGCGGGCAGCGCGTAGATCGGTGACATACACGAGTTTCTCTTCCGCTTCAACGCTGCTTGCGTCCTATGCAAATCGAATTGGTCGCGCTCCATTATCTTAAGGTTACTTTCAACCGCCGCTGGGATCTCGGGGATTGATTTTATCGAAAAAGGAGTGCATGTCGATTCGAGGAAGGTGGTTGCACTGATGTATGCCTGGATCGCTTTAGAAAATTGGATTCGGGCGTGAACCCACTGTTGGAGCGCTGATGAAATGACGCCATATGCTTGGGACTTTTGCTGAACATTCGGTTATATTAATAGGTGCTCCGCTATATAATGCGAGTAAGCTATAGAACGCACGTTCATTGGGATAACTGGATGATTGTTTGTGCGAGGCTGGTGGTTAGGCAGTATAGACTTGTTATGATCCAAGAGAAGATCAATCCATAAGGTCTAGATGGTGAGAATAATTATGAGGCAAGGTGGAGTGATTGTGTCAAATTCTGGGAAAGAGACGCGTCGAGGACGAGGAGAGCCGAACACGTAAACTAGCTCATGGCAGTTCGGATGCAAAACTGGCTCAATCCGTTTTCGATATATCACGCGAGAATTCTGAAAAGTGGGACATTCGACCAAGACTAATAGTGATAGATCAGATGCTACTACTTACATTGTTGGCTCTTCTTACGCTACTTCTTCTACGTCAAGTATCGTACTCTCCATTAACAAGAAAAACTCTCAATTTATAAAACGCATACAAGTGTACACCCTGTTACATCAGACAGCCCATGATTCGGACAAATGAATCGACGTGGTAAGATCTTCAGGCCAATAAAATAGGGTAGAGATGTTGTTTACCAAGTAAAAAAGCTCACTCGGTCAGGTAACAATTCACTCAACTGGATGCCGAAGTCCGATGTGTCGCTGATTGGTTCGAGCACCTCGTTGATGTTGTTCTCGTCTTGAGTGGTCAAAGAGTACCTGCAGTTGGCTAACCTCAATGTAATCCAGGGAAAGGCAGTGATCGCATTGTGAAACGACGCCGGAGCGGTGTGAATGGTACAATACTGAAATTCAAGTAGGCCTAACCGTGGGAGGCCACTCGTGTCACTTATCGAAGCTGGGGGGAGGGTCATAAGAGAATAGCCGGCCAGCACATCAAGTTCCGAATTGCGTAGATCCATGTCTATCAACTTAAGATATATAAGGTCTAGAAGTGGGCCCGTGGTAAGATGTAATAACTGGGCCAGAGTCGCATCCGAGCGTGTTTCAGAGAACATGATATCGAGCTCTCGTATGTTGGCTTGACCAGCAAACCTGCGCAATGACTCGAGCATGTCGGCATCATTGTTTAGGTCTTGAAGTTCAAGGTGTAGTTCGCAGTGTCCTGGGGAGAGGATTGAGAGAATTCTCGAGGTGTCGACTTCCTCGAGGGACAGCCTTTCCAAATACTTGAGCTCTACAGGTTCAAGAGGTGCAACACCCGGCGAGGCGAGAATTGTGATGCGCTCGAGCCGAAGAGTTTGTAGATCGTGGCAGGTGGACAGCATCCGAGCAAGCTGCACCAGAGTCGGGCAGCAGAAGGGAGGAAGATCCGACAGCGTCATTGACGTGAGTCTTTTGAATGACACAGAGGACCAATCGAGTCCCACAGAAGATAATTTCAAGAGTTCTAGATGTCTAAGGGATTTGCTCAAATGTTTGCTCAAATGTGAGCCCGCTTCAGAAAATGCTAGAGCAGCCTCATCTGCTGATAGGCAGAGTTCGCGGAGAGAACTAGGCGTTCCTTTCTCCAGCCAGAGGTCAAGAAACGGTTGTAGTTGCTCAATATTGTCTGTATTGAGATCGAGGTGACCAAGCTGCCTTATGTATGGGGCGATGGTATCAAGCGTCTTCTGGACAAGCAGTGTATCGTCGAAGCTGTCTTGACGATGCACAGGGACTCGTATGGGCCTATTGGGTAGGTCGGAAAGTGTAATCACTGCAGCCTCTAGTTCACCCCTCGCGACACTGTCGATCTCGAGGACCAAAGAAACCGTGGACCATATAGGACAGACTTCTAGCGCAATATGACGCCAGCGAGAGCAGACACGCGAGAGAGTTCTCTTGACATAGTGTTCAGAGGAGTTAAATTCTGAGACAGGTGTCGCCGCGGTTGTGAATATGCAAGCTAGCATCTCAGAAGGCAGTACGTCGATTGGCGAGGTGAAAGAGTTCCTCTTTTTCTTCAGTGTCGCCTGCGCCCTTTGCAAGTCGAGTTGTTCGCGTTCTATGATTTCGATATTGTCCTCAATCGTGTTCAAGGCATCGGGTATCGACTCCATCAACAACGGAGTGCACATCGATTCAAGGAACGCGGTTGCGCTCACGTAGGTTTGGATCGCCTTGGAAAGGTGAGCCCGAGCGTCGGCCCATTGCCGCAAAGTGGTAGGCCCTAGCTATACTCTC
Source organism: Ceratobasidium sp. AG-I (assembly GCA_015039395.1). NCBI lineage: Eukaryota > Fungi > Basidiomycota > Agaricomycetes > Cantharellales > Ceratobasidiaceae > Ceratobasidium > Ceratobasidium sp. AG-I. The sequence continues at coordinate 94,574 of MU132175.1, forward strand.
CATTTCATCAGTACATTATCTATTCATATGAGACGAGTAAACAATTGAACTTACGTTCATCCGGCTGCCAAGAAAAAAATTCAAGACCGGCAGTAGATAAGACTAGAAACCAGTCAACTCAAGTAGTTCAACAGGTGATAATCCGTTAATAAACAGCGCAATAGTGGCGGCAACTAGAGAAGGGTAGATGCGTTGAGGACGAGAGAGATAACCAAGCAAATAGACAAGCTATTGGATCTAATCTTATCCCCAAACGCCTTGCAAATTCGGAGTAAAGCCGAAAGCGAATCCAAGCGTGCTCGCTCAGTTTGTCTACATCGTGGGTGAGTTCTGAAGGCGATACATAGGATCGGGAATAAAACTTCTGAATTGTAGTATTTCGGCAGGTAGTAAATTACACATTTCATGAGTCGTTTGTGGCGTGTCTGCGACGGTTTACTTGATGCTAGCAGCCTGGCGCTTCTCCCCCATCCTACAATCCACTGATAGTACAGTACACCGATTTTGCAGACGAGGTGGTTCTCAATTTATGGAAATTTAGATAGCAACCACATTTGTTGTTTTTAAGTGCAGAGAAAAACCAAGTTGCTTAAGCTGACAAGACAGGCATACACAAAATGATCCACAAACCGAGAGTGAACGCTCCATATCCGGCACTGTACAGCCGCCACTTGGGGTCGAGACGAACGCCAGTTACATCGAATAGTCCACAAACCAGTAAAATGAACTCACATATCAAGAATCCTAAGCCAACAGTACAAGGTAAACACGTTGTTCACCAACTAAAAAAGCTCACTCGACCAGGCATCAGTTGACTTAAACGGGCACCGAAACCCGACGCGCCGCGAATTAATTGAAGTACGTCAGTGAGGCTATTCTCTTCTTGGGTGGCATGGGTGTGGCTACATGCGAATAGTCTTAGTCTGATCCAAGGAAACGCAGAAAACGCATTGTGAAACGCCTCTGGGGTGGTGTGGATAGTGCAATACAGAAATTCGAGTTGATAGAATTGAGCGAGGTTACTTCTAGTGCCCATCAAAGCTGAAGAAGGGCTGTCACCGTTTTGGGAGGGAGAAGAGTTGGCCAGCGCATCGAGCTCGGAGTTGTGCAGATTCATGTCTCTCAGCTTAAGCTCTCCAAGGCCCAGGAGTGGGCCGACGGCGAGATGCAATAGCTGGGCCAGAGTCTCGTCCGATCGTGTGTCCGGGAGCTTAAGATAGAGCTCATGTATGTTGGCTCTACTGGCAAACAAGCGTAATAAATCGAGAGTATCGGTATCATCGATCAGGTCTTGAAGTTCGAGGGATAATTCAAGGTGTCCTGGGTGGATGATTGGGAGGATTCTTGAAGCATCGACTTCGTTGAGAGTCAGCCTCTCCAAACACTTGAGCTCCACATGCTCGGGAGCCACAATATCTGGCGAGGTGAGCATCGTGACGTTCTCAAGTCGAAGAGTATGTAGGTTGCGGCAAGTGGACAACATCCGCGCAAGCTGCGCCAGAGTAGGAGAGCAAAATGGAGGCAGCTCTGACAATATCATTGACCTTAGTTTGTCGAATGTCACAACGGACCAGTCGAGTCCCACAGAAGATAATGTCAGAAACTCCAAATGCTTGAGACACTGGCCCCAGCACTCGCCCAGATGCATGCTCGCTTCAGGGAACGCTAGAGCAGCCTTATCTGTTGATAGGCTGAGTCCAGTGAGAGAAACAGGTGTTCCCTTCTCTAGCAAAAGGTTAAGAAATGGTTGTAGCTGTTCGACGCTGTCAGCACTAAGGTCGATGCGACAAAGCTGCCTTATGTATGGGACGATTATATCAAGCGTCTGTTGGATAACTAAGGCATCACTGAAGCCGGCTCGGCGACGTACGGGCACTCGCGTTGGTCCTTTGGGTAGGCCATAGAGTTCAATCTCTGCACCCCCCACTTCATCCCTCGAGACACTATCAAGCTCCAGGATCAAAGAAACTTTAGACCATAAAGGACAGACTTCCAGCGCAATTTGACGCCAGCGAGAGCAGACGCGCGAGAGATTTCTCTTGACATAGCGTTCGGAGGTCTGAGATCCTGAGGCAGATGCCACTGCGGTTGTAAATATGCAAGATAGTAGCTCAGGAGGCAGCACATCGATTGGCGAGTTAAACGAGTCTCTCTTCTTCTTCAGCGCCGCCTGCGCCTTTTGCAAATCGATCTGTTCGCGTTCAACCGTTTTGATGTTGTTCTCGATTGTGGGTAAGGCTTCGGCAGTAGACTTGATTGAAAAGGGAGTGCACATTGATTGGAGGAACGTGGTTGCGCTAATGTAGGCCTGGATTGCCTTGGAAAGGTGGATTCGAGCGTCCAGCCATTGTTGTAAGGCGGTAGAAACGTGACCGTGAGTTTGAGACGTTTGCTATACCCATTATTACATCAATTCATGCTTCACCACTAAATGTGAAACTCACGTCCATCTGGATGACCAGGAGGATTATGACGAGGGGCAATCCAGGGTTTATTTATTTTATTTATTATGGTCGACTAAGAAGAACGATCCAAAGTTCTTAACGGGGAGGTTGTTTTAAGTTCCAGCCTGAAGGTCGGACAGTTGAAGGGGTGAAATGGTGTTGTGGAGAGGGAGACAAAGCCGTACTATGTTTGTGACACTTTGTTTGACGTTTGCTTTGGTAGCCTGGCGCTTCTGGCCCCCAGCACTCAACCACGGCGCACGACTCGTTCGCACATTCTCTGGGTTTCTTGTCAATATCTTGCATATAAACATCGTCCATACCCCTTCTATTTACCATGCATGACCGCTGCAGAGGTCCAGTTCAAATCACATGACTATCGCCCAACGCGTTCTCCACACTATAGTATTCCGAAGGTTTTGATTTTGCGACGAAAAACGACTTGTTTCTCCCACTTCGGTCTATTCTGGTCCAATAACAGAATTATTGCACTGAATATTTTGTGATTATGCACATTTCCGGGAGAAATCCACCTCCGCATTTAACCTCCGCATGCATCCCCGCATCAAAACAAACCGCATTTGGGCACGCATAGATCAAGAACCTGACGGAGGAACGCAAAGAATGAAGAGGTAGGCCTCGGTGGACGGGGTGAGCTTGTATAAGAAGTGAGGTGGACTCGACTCAAGCCCACCGACGAGTCCCTCCTCCTTCTTGCCTTAGCCACCTTGAGCCATCCAGCCCTCTTGAGCCATCCTCTCTCCGCCACCATGCAGTCTCCTTACACCTTATACTACACCATCCCAAATACGCCTTCGTATACTCCTCATAACTACACTCACCCTTCCCCGCACTCCTTTCCCTTGGAGCTCGCTCACTCATGGAACATCCCCTCCAACACTGTCGAGACCTTTACCTCCAGCCTTGCGTGCCCCCCGTCAACTCCGCCACGCAGCCGGTCTAAACAATGTGGTAGCTACATGAATGAAGTGAGTCTTCCCTACATGTTGCCGTTGTATGACCCAATGCCGCACCCTTTTTCCGATCTAGCCCGAGCTGCCGGCACCGCCGGACCTGTTCGAAACAGACGGCAAGAACGAGCAGCAAGTACGTCGCCATATACGCCGCCGCGGACGCATGCGACTATGAGTGAGCCCGCACGTTCGGGCGGACGCCGTTGTGCGAATGCGAGTACTTCTCGCGCAAGGGTAAGCCTATACATCTTCCATCTCTTGTACTAGCGTCACTAACGGAAGCCCATTTAGAACGCGTCCCCGGAGCAGCTTGCGATGCAGAGCGTATTTTCTTTGTCCGACAAACCAATCAAATCGCGTCTTCCCAGGAAGCAAAACTTTGCTGCTCAGCCCAATCGGTACCTAGACAATTGTCAATCTCAGTTCCAACAGGAGCAGAGGGCGCCAACTACGTCTCCACTTTCCTTCTACGCACCCCTTCCCGTGATCCAGCCTATGCACCAATCAGAGGCGGTGGAGGAGCCTGAGGAAGTGACGTTTGAGGAGGCTTGGGCTGCTCTTGATCAACTGGAAGCTACCCTTGCGGTGAGTACTATTGCGTGTTTAGCTTGATAGCAAATGATACTGAAATCTGAGCTTATTCGACACAGAAAATGAACTTAGAGCAACAATCCCGTTGGTTCGAGGAGGAGTTTTTTCCTCAGATGTGTTTGGCCTTTTAGAGGACGAAAATGTTGTTTGTTTCTGTTTTACTTTTTTACCACTTCCCGCTTCGTGGTCCATTCCCCTATCGACATATCTCCCGTATTCTTGCAACGCATCCCCCTTCAAATCAGACTTCTTCTCTCAATTAACACATCCTTTCCTCTATCGACATATCCCCGTTTCAACATATTCCACCAGCACATCCCCCATCGACATATTATCCTACCATAATCGACATATTCTACCCTCTGATATTCGCTATCCCATCTATGCATTCACAACCTCGCATCGTATTAATCCACTTCCCCGGTCAGCCATCCCCCTCGACCCATTTACTCACTCTGCTATCCATCACAGGAACTCGTATGTCGATAAAAGTGCGAGAAGGCAAGGATTATTGCAATGTGATTACCTCGAATGTAGGGAATGCGCGCAACCAATCGGAAATGCAAATAAATGTGAAATAAATGCGCACTTAAATGTACACTTGGAAAAAAATACAAGTTCCATTATGGTCTGTGCGCACGGGCCTGCCGAAAAAGCTAAGTTGAGTTGATGTTGATATTGATCTACTACCCCACTCCGACCCCACGCCAACTCCCACCACAACACATCCCCATCGTCGCAAGCTCTTAACCCCCGTAAAGTCTCTTTTGCACTGCGGCTGCGTATGTGAACGACTAACACACGATAGCAGCCAACAAAAAAAGCTACGCGACTAAAAGTTACATAAGTAAGTGCTGTCCTTTGCCCTTGGCACGCTAGCTAAACAGTTCTATCTGGCTGTGCGACATTTACTTTAGTTTGTGGTAGCATCTTAGGTAAACGGCAACAAGATAATCTGAGCCAGCATACCAGAACCATGCAGAGAAAAGTGAGAGGGGGTGCTAGTTTTGGATAAGAGAAGTGATTTGGTGTTGAACCAGCTTGCCAGGTTGATTTGAAGCAATGCGCATAGTCTCAATATTTGCTAGTTGTTGCCTGAGACATCTCATCGCTGCGGCCGACACTCTTCGTGCATGCCTGTGGAAGTTGTCTTGTACCGTGTTTGGCTTGTTTTGGTTTTGTATATACAGTTTTCCGAAAGTTAAATGTGATATTCCAATGCATGCACTTATCCGAGCATAAGTACGCATATCTCGCGCTTTTAGCCCCAAAAAGTTTAAATTATTTCACAACCGCAATGTCGCAACAATCTCTGCCTTCTTGCACTTTTATCGGCATACGAGTTCCTGTGCATCGCATGGATATTCAATTTATCCCCAAGTCCCGTTGTTTTCTTTCTCGCTTCAGAATAGCGCTTCTCTAGCCACAGACACTTGACTCGGACAGTTCTTATTTCTTTCAGTTACTCCACCCATATATCGGACACTTCATTTTAGTATAGGGCAGTTCTGCTTAGTATAGATCATTTCTCGTTTGTACTAGACGTGTCTCCTGTGTTTGTGGATTGTGTATGTATTTGTAGATTGGCTAAAAATAGTATGGATACGACTTAAACCCCGACGAAAGTTGTGAATGCAGTATATCTAAGCACTCTAGTTTGACCGAGGATACGAACCAGCGAGGTTCATCGCAAGTCGTATATTTAAAAAAGTATATTGGGCGCTCAGCACGAGTGCCCTGTCCAGTACAGCACGTATGAGGGTTTACTCAACGACCAGAAAGCCCTTGCTACTGTAAGTTGCTGAGGACAAACCAGTCCACATATAGGGAAAACGACAGCAGCAAAATTAGAAAGGATAGTCGCATAAGAGCGTAGTTCAAATGACAAATTGCTAACATCGCTCGAAGACTCGATACAGGTCAGGCAGGTTCGCAATCTGCGCAACATCTCGTTCGAGGAGTCGTTTCGGAGCCACAAGGTACTTTTGGATCGCTGGAAATAGTACTTGCTTGTTTTGCAAGGTGGCAGCTTTCATCGCCTCCATTCGTTTGTCGTCCTTTGTTGAATCGGATTGTCTCGGCTCTTCAGAATCGACCATATCTAATGGCGGTGTTGGAACGTAGAATCGAGCGATTTCACGAAAGACGGTTGCAAAACAATTCTTTTCTGACTTCCAGTCAACCTGTAATAAAATGAGTTTGTGTCGATTCATAACCTTGGAATCAGACACTTACGTTGGGACCAAGGTGCATGAGAAACACAGGGAGCATGTCGATGTTGGGCATATATCCAGGAAGCAACAAGGGCAAACACTCAACAAGCCCAGCCTCGTTGATCTGGATACCAAAATACTCGTCGAGCATCTCACGCCGACTGAGGATTAATTTCGTTATTTTCTTCAGATTAAGTTAGATTAGCGGTCGCACGAGGTCTATCGTGATCAACTAGGCTCACCTCTCCAATCTTTCGTGGATCAAGGCCCGCTTTAATAATGTCCAAGTTCTCCTCTACGGCTAAATGAACTAGGTCATGGACGGGAGGGGGAGGGGAAAGTTTGAGGAAGTTGAAGTTGCCGAACTGGCGTAGTCCCAGCTGGTAGAATAGTTCCTCGCTATCACCATCAGTGCAGATAGTATAAGCACTAGCCACAGACGTCATGCACAATGAAAACTCACGCGACCGCCTCATGATTGACCAGGTATAGTTTAAGTTCGTGTTGTACTAATGAACGTCCAGAAACAGGGTCGACCACGCCAATGTACTTGGAGTTGTGAAAAATATCCGTCAAATCTGCACTCCAGTAAGCCCAAGTAAGGTTAGGTATATGCGGGATTAAACATACGATTGTGTTTTTCCGCCAGGACATCTTGCCTTAACTCCAGCATACTTGTCAGGAAACATTCACTTTCTGAAATATCCACCACAGCTGGTAGGGGTTCGTCACCATCTGCCTCCGCGTCGTTCATGACCATGTTGGCTACCGAGTTTCGAAGGACTTCTTCTTCATCCAAACCTTCTTCTGGTGTTGACGTCGCCTGGGAGCTAATCTGGGTTCCAGGTGCGCTGCTGGCGTCTGTTGGAGGACCTCTAAGTGGTTTGGTCGGCGGACTGGAAATCCCACCAGAGCTCGACTGGCGATTTGCTGTGCGACTGGCGGGCGCAGGGGACGAGCCGCCGGAGGACGCAGTAAACATAGTATCGAGGGTGCGGTCTCGGAGAGAAGTCCGATTTAGATGCTGTGGCAGAGCCTTTTGGGATTGGCGAGGAGCCGGTGTAGCGGGTGTGGAGTCTACAAGTCGTGGGTCAATAATTCTACCGAAGACGACGTGCAACGAAATAAGCATACCTCTCTTATTGTTGCCGTCTTCGTCCTCGCTGTCTGACACAGGTTGTCGCGACTGCTTTCCTTTTCCATTCCCTTTAGAAAGCTCCCGCATTTTGGATAACAAATTGGAGTTGCTCCCGTCTCCAACAGGCGTCAACGTCTGGTACGTAAACGTTCGCTGAGAGCTTTGCGCGGCTAGTTTCCCTTGCACCGCATCAGCAATCGCCTCAACGATGACATCCTCGTTCATGAAGTGAACCTGAGATAACGATGAGAAATTGAGTCGTCAAAGTAAGACTGTCATACCTCGCGCTTTGTCGGATGCACGTTGACGTCAACATGCTTCGGGTCCACTTCCAGACTTGCCAGCCGGTGAGCTGAGGCCAAGGTAGGAGAAGCCAGCGAGTCTCTCACCTGAGATAAACAAACGGGTGTGCTCCTTTGGGCAAAATTGCGGTATAAACTGCTTCGATTCCTCGCTGAATCCGGCGAGACTCGACGAGCCGATCTGCAACAAAACGACAAACTTTAAATAATACAACGATAGCCTAGAAACTATACTTACGATTAATAAAGAGTAGTAAAGTGGACTTCTTTCCATGATACGACGTATCAGTGAAAACGGCCTCGGCTTTCCACTTTGTCTTGTCAGTTCGTTTGCCAACCGGAACCGCCTCGTCGTCGCTTTCACTCCAAACTTCCTCCATGTCTACATCACCTTTAGGCCTTTTCCGCTTGCCAGTTGCGCCTTCGGATACATCCGACGATGAGACGCTAGTTTCCAGTAACACGTCCGCAACAGCAGCGCCGTACAACAATCGGACGAGAGCTGTGCGGTTGGCTCCCATAGGCGTAGATACATCAGGAGTTGGCGCGCCAGCCTACATATGAATGAATTTCCGCAGATGCAACGTAGGAACGGACGTGTGCCATGGACCTACCTTGCGGCAGACAAACGCGACACCAGCCTGGTGAATCGCATATCGGGTCACAACATCGGACAGTCGAGAGTATTCTTCTGCTAGGTTGCGCAAAGACGACTTCCGTACTGGAGTGTTGTAGAAGAGGTCTTCTGCCTGGTACAGGACATATTAGTGCTGGAGAGATTTCAACCAAGTCTGCTCACGGTTATAACAGTACCATCATTGCCTGCACACGCGACAGGCTCGGCCGGCGCACCTTCTTTTGGAGCTAGTAGTACACCATCCTCATATATTGCACTGAGAAATAAGTAAGTAACCGATATTGTTAACCACGAGCCAGGAAGGTTAGACCTACCGCCACGCACACGCGTCACTACGCGTTTTCGTCACAACGCTCAAGTGTGAAACAAACGAGATACTAGCCAGTGCCTCGCCTCGGAATCCATAGGTGGCGATATCATTCAAATCGGAAAACTTGCGCAACTTGGAGGTTGTAAACCTTTCGCAAAGAATAGGCATATCGGATTTCTTGGGACTCAGTCAGAGAAGTGTGGAGAACGGAGTTCCTCTATTACTCACTCTGATACCACATCCATTGTCCTGGATCTGTAGAAGCTTCATGCCGCCCTCCTTTGCTGTGATTTTGATCGACGTCGCACCCGCGTCTAATGCGTTTTCGATCAGTTCTTTCAAAGCTGATGATGGCCTATGAATAATCTACAAAGAAAACTGCATGAGCAGCCAGTAGACAAGTGGGTGGGATCAATGTTGGAGGGGAAACGTCGATAATGTTGATCAAATAATATGCTTACCTCTCCAGCTGCAATGCGATTCACCAATGTCTCATCTAACCTCTGAATGACCGGCACCAGACTCAGACGAGATGTATTTCCCGCAGATTTGGCATCAATGAGCGACATGAAGAGTTGAAAAGAGCTGGTTCAGGAGAAGGCGAGTCCGAGTTGAGCGTATAGCAATGGCAATATACAATAACCAGTGCCCGATTACGTTCTCAGCTTTGCGTTGGCAAATTACGGTCCAAACCGGTTGCTAAAGTCGTGGTCAACAGAAAGTGTACTATTGTGGACGAAGTCAAGCAAGTAAACGATGTGGCGGAAAAAGCGATCCAAAGTGTACCAAACAATCTGTATCTAATCTTATCCGTGAAGTAATGATTTGTAATGTTGGGCACACCGCGTTTCCTGTAACATGAGTATGTTCTCAGTTTTACGCCAGCGCTCCAGGGCTCGGGTAGAGTACTACAAAAAAAAACCTTATATTTTACAAAGAATCTATTACGACAGCGAAAGAAACAGAGATAGATTAGAATTTCAGAAACAAACAATCGACACCACTCAAACAATCCGCATGCGAACATGTTTCAACCTGCATGAGAAAACATATCAAACGGGGTGAACCAAAAGTCTAATACAGCCACTTTCTGCTATATCTACCAACTTCCATACCGCACGAATGAAACTACATGATGAAGACCTCATTCACTACGGATCAAGGTGCACTCGACCAGACATCAATTCACTCAGTTGAGTACCAAACTCCGAACTTTCAGTAATCTCTTCGGGGACCCCGGCAACGCCATCTGCTTCTCCATGGCTCGCAACGAAATGATTACAAGCTGCGAACGATATACTATCCCAGGAAAGAATAGTAATTGCGCTGTGAAGCTCCAGTGCAGTGGCGTAGATATCACAACGTCGCAGCTCAAACACGTATATTCGAGGAGCTCCGTCAGTGCTGTCAGCGGATGCCAGAGGGGGTAAACTGCCGATCCTGATGGAAGGAAGATTGGCTAGGGCGTTGAGCTCGAAGTCACGCAGGCACATGTCAACTAGTGAAAGACATTCGAGATTCCGGATGGAACCTGATATGGAGTAGAGTAGCTGGGCCAGCGCCCCGTCGGGGCGTGGTTCCGAGAGCGTGAGCGTGAGCTGGCCTATGTTGGCTCTACCGAAAAACGAGCGCAACGACTCCAAGGTATTGGTATTGCTGATGGCACCGCCAAGTTCAAGGTCTAGTTGGCGGGCTGGTGGAGAAATAATTGAGAGAACCCCCGAGATATCAACTTCTTGGAGACGCATCCTTCGTAAATGTTCAAGCTCTACAAGCACAATAGCCGCCGAGTCCAGAAAGGCGGGAGTCATGGCGCTTTCAAGCCCAATGGTCTGTAGATAAGGACAGGAAGATAATATCTGTGCAAGCTGCCCCAAAGTAAGACAGGAAGAGGGGGGTAAATGCGCTAACCACATTGACGTAAGTTTGCCGAATACAATAGAAGACCAATCGAGTCCCACAGAAGATAACTCCAACGCTTTAATTTCCCGAAGAAAAAGGTAGAGATGGTCGCTCGAATCGGGGTTTGTTTTAGGGAAAATCAGGGAAGCATTGTTCAGGGATAGGCTCAGCTCGGTGAGTGATCCAGGTGCTCCGTTTTGCAGCCAAAAGTTCAAGAAAAGTTGAAGTTCTCCGACGTTTTCAGCAGCCAGATCTATTCTGGTGAGCCGTTTTATGTGCGGGGCAATCGTAGCGAGCACCGTCCGAATATATTGAGCATCATCTAGGCCTGGTTGACGATATATAGTCGAGTCTGTGTGGCTCCCATATCTGTCTTGTCTATAAAGTTGAATCTCCGCCTGTGCCGCTTCAGTTTCAAAGATGTGGTGATTCCAAAAGGTAAGGCAAATATGGCCCCAAATGGGACAAACGTCCAAAGCAATTTGACGCCAGCGAGAACAAACTTGGGAAAGTGATTTTCTCTCGTATTGGAGGGTTGAGGTGTAGTAAGAGGTAGGGCCGACGACAGTCGTGAATATGTAGGCCAGCAGTTCGGAAGGTAGCGTGTGGGTGAGCGAGACAGACGCGTTCCTCTTCTTTTTCAGGGGCACTTGTGCCTTCTGCAAACAAAGCTCCTCGCGCTCCATAATCTCGAGGTTGGTTTCGATTGTAGTCAAGACCTCGGGAAGTGATTTTATCGAGAAAGGAGTGCACATCGACTCGAGGAACGTCGTCGCGCTAACATAGGCTTGGATCGCTCCGGAAAGGTGAACTCGAGAGTCGACCCACTGTTGCAAAGCCGAAGGAAGAAAGCCGTGTTCTCCGGAGTTTATCTAGAATCTCATGGAAGTTAAGGCATATTCTGGCTACAAGGGAGTTAGACTATACACTCACATTCATCTAGTCAGAAAGAAAACAGTACAGAGGTCGTGATTGGAGAATGTGTTCTGGCAGTAGCAGAGAGGGGGGGGGGGGAAGCTTGGCAGGAGGCAACAGGCAAAACGTGTCTTTTGAAGTGCTGTACGAGTTTTCAGAACACAAACGGAGCAAGAGAAGAGTCGGGAGTGCAGAGAAATCAAAGCACGTGATTGACATCTCTTCTACTTGACCTCCGTTCTCCCCCCCTCTGCTCCTCTGTTCTCCCTGTCCTATGGTTTGTTTGTCTATTGTTCTCTCTATAGCGCGGTTTGGGCTTTGTATTCGTGTAGCACTCTATAAGTTCAACCCAAAAGAAAAAAATCAAAGCACGTGAACAAGCTCGCGATCTAATCCAATCTAATCCTTGGTGCCTTTGGAAGTAAACTCAAGACGCATTTATTGACGAATCATCTGTTCGTCTTCTTGAGTAGCAGTTCGTTTTGTCATTGAGATTTCTTTTTCATAGATGAGTGTTGGATCATGAATGATGCAAAAAACAATTCATTGCGTCAAGAGATAGATGTCATAATATATGTGAACAAATGCGCTTCCCTACCCGCCCAGCTACTGCATTGCAGAGGAAACGGTACATGCTACAGGACTAATGAAAACAGCCTAAGCGAGAGGTGTTATTACCAGCCTTCATCAAAGGTTGTTCGACCAGGCATTAGCTCAGACAATCGAGTACCGAGCTCCGCTCTAGGAGTAATCGGTATTCGCGCTTCATAAACATCCCCGTCAGAATCTTCAATAATGAGCTGCTGCTCGCATCCTTTCAGTGTTAACATAGACAACGGAAGAGCTGAGATTGCGTTATGAAACAATATTGAGCTGGCGTGGATGGTGCAAGACGACAACGTCAGAGAAACTTGTCGAGCAAATGAGTCTGTGTTGGTCAACGCTGGAGCTTGAGAGCGGTTGTTGCTGTTGACAGGGGGGTCATTGCGAGTACTGAGGTCACCCTCATACAAGTTCATGGAGTAAAACACGAGATCTTTGACATTTGGGATTGCTTCCAGAAACGATAGCACCGCTTGGGAAAGAGTTCCACCACAAAGCGGTCCTGAAAACGAGACCTTGCCTACGTTGGCTCTGCTAGCAAACGAACGCAAACGTCCCAGCGTTTTAATGTTACTGATGTCGCAAGATAGGCAAAGGTGGAGAGAATAATGACCTGTAGAGAGAATCGAGAGTACTTTTTGGAGGTCTGAGCTCTCGAGTTTATTGAGTGACAAGAATTCTAAATGCTCAAGTTTTACGAGTCCGGAAGGTACGAAATGTGGAAGGGCAGGGAAGGCGATGCCTTCCAGACGAAGGTCTCGCAGACTGGGGCAGGCCAACAGCATCTCAATGAGTTGTTCCAGGTTTGGGCAACAGGACGGAGGCAGGCTTTCTAGCGCCATATCTGTAAGTCGTTCGGACGCGACAGACGACCAGTCGAGCCCCACGGAGTGTATGCGTAGCTTCTTGACTGGTCGAAAAAGTTGACTCAGTCGTCTGTGTGAATAGAAACTTGTTGTAGGTGGGGTTTCAGAATAGCTGTATTCTGAAATCGCTAGCTCAACCAAAGACTCGGGCGGTTCATTATCCAGCAAAAGGTCCAAGAGCGCGTGAAGCCGTTCAAAAGACTGGGCATACATTGAAATCTTGGAGATATTTCTCTTGTAGGGGTTGATCGTATCGAGAATTGTCTGGATGTAAGGGCCATCGGCGACGCCAGGTTGACGGGGCACAAGCACCTTTATATACCATCTAAGTTTGTGGTAAAGTCCAACCTCCGCCCTTATAGGGTTATCTTCATCGCGGTCCCGAGATTCGAAGATCAAAGCAACTTTATACCAGAGGGGACAGACACCAAGAGCAATCTGGCGCCAGCGAGAACAGACTTGAGAGAGTATTCTCTCATAATCGTGGGCTTTTAACGGTGGGAATCGATCAGACGGAGGAGTGAAGCATGCAACGATCTTGAAAATCTGGGCGAGCACCTCAGAGGGCAGCATATTGATCGGTGGAATAGACGAGTTGCGCCGTGCTCCCAGCGGGGCCTCTGCACTGCGAAAGTTGAGTTCTTCACATTTTATTGACTCGATGTTGTGGTCGATTGTAGTCGCGATATCACGGAGGGATTTGACTGGGAGGGAGCTACTTGTCGATTCGAGGAAATTGGTCATGTCAACGTAGGCTTGGGCTACAGCGAGCAGACGGGTTCGAGCGTTGGCCTACTGTTGCAAGGCTAAAGGAAGCGCGTCGCGTTGTTCGGGGTTTGTCTAGGTTCTCGTTTAGTTCAATGTGCAAATAATATAATCATTGAGCTCACACCTATTTGAGTAGATAATTATAAATCAATAGTAAAAAGAACCTTTGAGGCGCCGTGCAGAAGGTTGTGATGGTTGAGAGTTGCGACTGAAGATACGTAACTCGACCGGGCCAACGATCTAATCTTATCTAAAAGGATTGATTTGCAACATCGGAAGCAAATGGTTATCCGATCACGCGACCGAGCTGGGTATCGACGAAACCACCCTCAAGACCGCCGAGTACGTCGCACCTGTTTAATTTGTCTATTCCCTGCGTGAGTTATGCTGGAGCAATGCGGTGTAATGTTGGAATATTCGGGAAACGGAGAGAGGAGATAAATTGTGGGGGTTGGACGGTTGGATTAACATTTGACGGGTGGATGGATTGATTGGGACGAATTTTTGGTCTTATGCTCTGGTGTGAGTGAGAGAAACGATGAGCTAACTGTGTCTCCGCCCTTTACTACAGCACCCTCCTCTTTCCTATCAAAAATGGGCCGCTATATCGAGTACCAAGTGATTGGGCGCAAGCTCCCGACGGCCTCTGACGAGACCCCCAAGCTCTACCGTATGCGTATCTTTGCGCCCAATGAGGTACGCCATCGCTTCGCACAAGCTAAAGGAGCGCGCATGCTGATGTTTGGGATTGGTTGGAATTAACAGGTTGTCGCAAAGTCGCGTTTCTGGTACTACCTTCGCCAACTGAAGAAGGTGAAGAAGGCGACTGGTGAGATCGTCTCCGTGAACCAGGTGAGTTTATGCGCAGCCCGCACACCAACTCTGGAGATGCGAATAAGTTGTTGTACAGATCTCGGAGAAGGCTCCCCTCCGAATCAAGAACTTCGGTATTTGGGTTCGCTACGACTCCCGCTCCGGCACACACAACATGTACAAGGAGTTCCGTGAGCTCAGCCGTGCCGACGCCGTACACGCGCTCTACCAAGACATGGCTGCCCGTCACCGCGCACGCTTCCGCTCCATCCAGATCCTGCGTGTCCAGGAGATCGCCAAGGCTGCGGACATCCGCCGACCATACATCAAGCAGCTCACGACCCCCAACCTGCGTTTCCCGCTCCCTCACCGCGTGCACAAGGTGCGCTCGACGTTTGTCGCCAACCGGCCCAAGACTTTCTAAGCGATGGGAAGAGTGGGAGCTGGAGTGGAGGCAGGGTGTCGATGTGGACTGCTGTATTTTGCGTGAACGTGGTATATGTGCTCAATCATGCGTTTATGTGCTATGCAAAATCTCTTTTCAGTGTGCTTTGAGACAAGTTGTTATCATTGATTGATTGAATTTTGGATTGATTAAACGAATTTCGAAAGGTGGGGCGGGCCCGTGGCGGTCTAGATTTGGCGTGGCGCTACGGGAGTGTATTGGATCGTGATCGGTGGAACCACACCGGAACCCTGGAGCGTAAAGTCCCGCGTTGTGCGGTGTTCGGGGCAAACAAAGTGGCGTGGTATTGTAAAATGGATAAAGAGCTCGCAGCGTCGCGGTGCTGAGCTTGTAAACCCAGCAATTGCTTGGGACCCAAAAGAGGCTCGCCTAGCGCACGTGAGATCCTCGTCGTTCCTGAGACTTTCCTCTCGAAGTACTGCACTTCCACTCCAGCCCACTCCCTTCCTCCCCCCACCACCTCCCTTCCCCTTCCACCCTCAGGTATACCCACCATATACCATTAGAAACACGGTTTTATAACGATGGCTTCACTCGCTCCGGCTTCGACGACCCAACCCCGCACATCTGCAGAGCTCGACTCGCAGGCTCCAACCCTCACGCCTCCCACTGCCAATTCCTCGCCACGACAGGAACGCGCAACTCTTCCCCCTAGTCTTCCAGTAGATTCGGAGCCTACGCCTACACCTACCAACCCAGAGGATGTCTCAACTTCTACGCCAATACCCGAACCTCCACTAGCAGCGCCGACGTCCAGTACACCATCCCCCAAGCCAACAGATGTGGCAATTACGTTTCTTTTGATAACGGGCTCCCGAACTACGATGCATTTCGCCCCAACAATGACGGTTGGACGTGTCAAGGAGGCGTTTTGGAGCTCGTGGTCCCCTGGTTCGTTGTTCGTTGAATTGTACGAAGACATTCCGCTAATCCTAGATTTGATTCTTCTTTGTGCGTGGTTGTAGAGAACACATCTGAGAAGCCGCCTGCGCCGTCGTTTTTGAGGGTGTTACATATGGGCAAGATCTTGTCGGACGACCAGACGCTGGCTGGTACGTCGTCATCTTCGTTGTTGGAGTTATATTTAGAGTGTTGATGTTGTGTTGGTTTGCAGCTGCCAAGTTCCCCGACGTCGCTGCTTCAGTATCAGGGACCATCGTACACATTTCTATTCGTCCCTTTGGACCTCCTGCAGATGAGGATATCGTAAAGGCCAAACGACGATCCCGGAGGTTCTTGACCTCGGATTCGACGAGCGCTGCAGCGGGTCCCCCACCTACCGACGCAGAGGCACCTCACGGCGGCGGCTGTTGTGGATGCATCATCTGCTAATCTGCTAGTTCTCTTCTCGCGTACCTTGGTCGGCTTGTTGATGTTTATTTCATTTGTGAGCTCCTATCTTTACGATGCCTTGGCGTTCCATTCAGTCAGCTGAACTCGTACCTGTGCGGTCAGGTCTACAGATCACGCTATCATCTCGTACCTTTCTCACCGGACAGCCAGTCATATACTCGTCATACCTACACGTTCCTGCACACGCCCACGTCGTCGTTTTTATGTGTTCCAAACCCGTTCTGATTATGATATGAATTGGGCTTGTGGGATTATGAGACCATCTCGTATGGCGTACGTCTTCATCCATTCTGTCCTTTATGTTTCTCAGCTTCAGGTTACCCTACCGATATGTGTACATGTAAGTTTTATGGGTGGAATCAATATTGGGTTGTATCGATTCGTCCTGCCCTCTCTCTCCGCCGTCCGAAAACTTCGGCCGTGCTCGACTGGCGTCAATCGCCGTAACAATTCAAGGTCATGCTGTAAGGATACTGCAACCCGAAGAATTAAGTTCATCGACGAAGAGCGGGTGATGATGATGAAATGTGGGGCCGGCGGCAAGGGTGGATGACCTAACCCCTCCACCGCACTCATCAGCCTCTGAAATCATTACAGTGCCTTCTGCTGACGACATGTCGATCTTGCTTACTGTTCATCTCGGCTTTGCTCGCTCGCTCTCCTTTCTCCCATCCCACATACTTCACTACTTGCAAAGGCTACCAATTGATAATAATACAGCATGGCTCAAGTTCCGACGTCGACTAAAGCTTTAGTTTTGGGGGAGAAGGGGACGAAGGATTTGGGAAATGGGAAGACGATCCCGTATTATGATGCTGCGGTTGAAGAGCGCGAGCTGCAGAAGCCTAGAGAGGGAGATGTAGTCGTCAAGGTCGCTACTGCTGGGTTCAACCATCGCGAGGTGTGTCTTGGGTTTCTCTCACTGGTTATCGCGATGAGACGGCTCATTTGAGGTTCGTTTAGCTATGGATTCGAAAGGGCCAGTATCCTGGGATTAAATCTGGAACTGTGCTAGGTGCTGATGCGGCTGGTACGTACGATTCATGTGTGTCGAGTCTTTGAAATGAGGAGAGCTAATTTGTTGGGGAATGGTAGGAACCGTGATCGCTGGGCCTAGCGACCTACTCGATAAACGCGTATTTGTCGTACCTATGGTTGGATGGGAATCTGCTGTTCGCGCACCAGAAAAACAGTACGCATGTCACTCTAGCTAGCATTCTATGCGCCGAACTGATGTATCATCCCTCACCCCCACACCCTCCGATCAATTATCTCAACGTTCATCCCACTACAATTACTTGTGCCGTTTACCACCCCCTTATACTCTCCTAGGTTTGGTATCGTTGGCGGCACCAACTACCCTCTATTCGGTACTCTCGCAGAGTATCTCGTCCTTCCCCGGGATTCGGTTATACCCGTACCGGAGCATATGACTGACGAAGAGGCTGGCGCTTGGGGTTTAGGTGCAGTTACAGCTTGGAGGTGAGTTCCCATTCTAAAAGTACCAACAAGTCAAAGAGAGGTACCAATGAGTGAACTGTAGGGCGGTTGTTACGAAAGCCCAGATCGAGAAGGGGGATAACGTTTTGATCGTAAGTGCGCCGCTCGTTTGGAAGGGATAGTAGTTAAAGGATAAGGTACAATAGACGGGTATAGGAGGAGGGGTAGCTCTCATCGCTCTTCTCTTCTGCGTTGCCAGAGGCGCGACCGTGTTTGTCTCGTCCTCCAACCCTGAAACTATTGCGCATGCTGTGAAGCTCGGCGCTAAAGGTGGCATCAATTATCGAGATGGTAAGTTTCCTGTCTCCTCTCCCTGTAATTTAAAGATCTTACTGTGATCATGTGCGTATAGAATCGTGGCCTAAAGACCTAGGCACTTTAATCAAAGAACATGGCGCCAATGGGCTGGATGCTGTTGTCGACTCGGCTGGAGGCGATTTGCTAGGCAAGACGAACAGGTTGTTGAACCCTGGGGCAAAGATCGTTTGCTACGGCATGTAAGTCTTTATTCATATGCTCTTTATCGGATACCTCCCTATTTTACTGGTTAAATAATGTTTGATGCTCTATCAAATGAACAGGACTGCCTCTCCCTCTATTCCCTTCACGATGTCCCAGGTTCTCAAAAATGCCGAGCTTCTCGGTTCGACCATGGGATCCACCGCTGAACTGCGAGCCGCTACACAGTTCGCAGCCGAACACAATATTAGGCCCATTGTTAGCACTGTATTGGAGGGGTTGGAGAATGCGGAGAAAGGGTTTGAGTTGCTTGCTAGTGGGAAAGAGGTGAGCCTTGTTGGGTTTCGGGTGTTAAAGTGTGTCCCAGGATGCTAATGCATTGAATAGCTTGGGAAGATTGTTGTGAGAGTGGATGGAAAGTCGAGCGGGTCGAAGCTGTAACTGAAGGTGCGATGAAAAGAGACAAATCTGTAATGAAAAGCGAGTGTATGCTAGTTAGTTTTGAACAAATCTCTGCGAAGCAAGTATTAGACATGTAATGTGTCATAGAGTTACTGAGTTTAAGCTGAAGCAAGCTGCCTAGATAGAATACTCGCTCAGCATGAACAACGCTCGTCAAATCGAAGCCCTGGTGGGGTATGTTTACGTTCTCTCGGCGCTTTTGTTAGTTTATCCTTTTCTATTCCTTGCAGCTACATAATAGGACACAAATACCTGTTAAACGGAAAGCGGGTAAGACGAACAGGCCCACTTTTGAACACCTGTAACCCCTTCAGCTCGGCAATCCTTGAAAATGTCACGTAATTATTTGTTCAAACTGGACAATAAAACCAGAGCACCTGGAGAGAAACTCAGCTTCTGAGGCAAAACAGAGAGAGCCGGGCCGCATACAAACACTAACTACGCCTGGCTTATCTACTAGCGAGAGCTCCGGATGCTCGGGGCTAGTAGTGAATTATGAACTAGCTTGCCTCACAGTTGAGCTAGATCCTCCCAAAGGCTCTTGCTACGTTTCTACAGCTTTCTGGAGTCGTGTTTTCATGCCAAATGCCGTGCTCATCTTATTTTAGGCTAATCAAACGATAAGAGCTTCGACATGGCGAGTGTAGCCCACACGTCACGAATGACCTATTTATGCGGTCTGCCTAGACCTCAGTTCCCCAACAGAGATCAGGCCAAAATATCGGTCTGTAATAGTCTATTCAAAACTAACTAGTTTGCATCCTTAGGCTTCATTTAAAACTCATCTACTTTCATCATGATTTCAACAACTGTTTCAACCCTGTCGGTCATATGCTCTAGCACTGGTATAACTGAACCCCGAGAGAGAACGAGATGCGGTACCGAGATTTTGAGGGCACTGACAAGGAGGAGTAAAACACCGAGCCTGAAGCCTAGAGCCCGATCGCCAGTAGCCTTTGATATTGCGGACGCCCACCGATCCCAAGCACGACAACGCCCCGCCAGACGGCGTGTCGTGGGCCAGCACAGAGCCGAGAATCGTGACAAACCGAGGCGCAGAAGCTGGGTACCAGAATAGATGTGATAGTTATAGGCGACGTTATCGATAACTTTGTCGAGCTTTGGCCATGGAGATTACCCGACAGTCCAGTCAATCGACAGGCGTTTATTGGAGACTTGCCCAAGAACCCATTCATTGACAGGAGCCTGGAACTCCAGTTAAGTACACTTTGCAACCTTGTGAATGGCGCTACTGTGCGACTCCACTGAGCGTTGGCTGAAACTCAAGTTGGACAGATTGGCAAGCACAATACTCCCTCCTTCCACTTACGTTTTTGGTCTGGGAGCCTCCTATTCAGCCAAGCCGTACCTAAAATATACGGCAGGAACGTCGGAGAAGCTCGCGGAATCAAAAGGTCTGTCTAAGAGAGGGAAAGAAGGCTGCGCGTCGGGTAAACGACGAGGCAAAAAGGTGGAGGAAGAGGCAGATTGTATGTGTTCAAAGTCAGGCTATGTGACGTTTTTCTTTTTCAACTTTTCTTTGCCATCATCAACTTAGTTTCTAAAAACCATGGCCAAGTTGTGTGCATATACCAAGTTATTATATACTCGCCTTCTCTCTTCTTTAGCTGTATTACTTGCTCAAGTCTTGGCCTCTGCTCCTCGTTCAATGTGCCCTTATCCTACCATGTAACTATGGGGAACTATTTTATTTTATTTTATTTTAAAACGAAAAGAGCTAGACTAAAGGTGAGGTACTTAGGCGAGGATCGCGATATTAGACACTTAAAGCGCATATGAGGACTCTGACACCAAGGAACGTCAACTGAGCAACCACAAGAGCCACGACGACGGGGACTAAT
Organism: Ceratobasidium sp. AG-I; assembly: GCA_015039395.1. NCBI lineage: Eukaryota > Fungi > Basidiomycota > Agaricomycetes > Cantharellales > Ceratobasidiaceae > Ceratobasidium > Ceratobasidium sp. AG-I. The sequence goes on from MU132175.1 coordinate 115,152, forward strand.
ATGACGATATGTTAGATGTTTACTATAGGTGAGTAATGTGGAGTTTGATGATTGGTTTTAGTTGGTCGTCGTTGTATGATGGGGGAAACAATGTTAGCCCCAACTCCTGAGTTGGGCCACGATAAATAATGCTAAGCATTAGCAACTATTATGTAAGGGTACAAATGAAAACAATGCCCGACAGAAATTCGCCTAGCGCCTCTGTAACATAAAGCTGCTTATAGTGTTAGTAATTGATGCAGCAGCATTGAAACATGCACCATCTTATGAGTCACCACAAACAAAAGCCTTGGTATACAAATAATGCAACGGAAGTTGAGCTGGCCTATAGGGCGAGTTTGCACTGTATGTTGGAAAGAAAACAGGGGGTTTCCCCCTGAGTCGACCCGAAGATGTCATGATATGAACTTGATACCATCAAGGCAGAGGTTGAGCAGGGGTTTAGAAAAGGAAAAACGTGCTTATTCCGGACGGCGCTTATCGAGCGGGTGCTGTCTACACAAGGACAAACCTCGCCCACCTCGGGCACGCACCTTCTATATAACGTCAAACCGATGGGCTGCCTCCTTGCGAGCTAGATCATATTGTTCGCTCTTACATACCTCGAGAACTTGCGTATTGATAATCTTTCATGTCTCAAATCCCGACATCAAATAAGGCACTAGTGCTTGGGGAAAAGCGGACACGTACTCTGGCAAATGGAAAGACTATTCCCTACTACAATGCTAGCATTGAAGAGCGCACTCTTCGGAAGCCTGGAGAAGAGGACGTAGTTGTCAGGGTCGCTACTGCTGGGTTCAATCATCGTGAGGTCTGTATTAAACATTTTGGGTGTTCACCACAACAGTGCCTCTGATCTCAGGCGTGCTCGTCGTAGCTTTGGATTCGAATGGGTCTGTATCCGGGGATTAAAGTCGGGAGCGTGTTGGGTGCCGACGCCAGCGGTACGCATGCTCTACTTGCGTTGGGGTCCCTGTGAGGCTGGTTCACATGGCTTGGCTAGGTACGGTGATATCTGGCCCGAGGGACCTGCTTAACAAACGTGTATTTGTCGTTCCAATGGTTGGTTGGGAGTCCGCAATTCGAGGACCGGAGAAACAGTACGCGCATTGCATGATTCAACCCGGCGTCCGGCGACAGACCTAACTCTTCCCCGACTTTGGTTTAACGTGCCCCAACTACTCGCCTTATCTATCGCCTCCGGGTTAGATTCGCCGTTGTTGGTGGTGGAAGTTACCCTCCCTATGGTACCCTTACAGAACATCTCGTCCTCCCTCGGGATGCGGTTATACCTGTGCCGGAGCACATGTCGGATGAGGAAGCTGGCGCTTGGGGCGTAGGGGCAATTACTGCTTGGAGGTAAGCTTTCCTAAAATATATTCAAACTAACTACGCGAGCAATCTTAATACAATATGGCTATTAGGGCTGTTGTGGTTAAAGGTCAGGTGGATAAAGGGCATAATGTCTTAATTGTGAGAGTAACTTATCTTGAAATGTGTTGGTACTGAACAATAGATACCAAACAAGACAGGCATAGGCGGCGGCGTAGCCCTAATCGCTCTCCTATTCTGCGTCGCCCGCGGCGCTAAAGTCTTCGTCTCATCCTCAAGTCCCGAAAAGATCGCACAGGCCGTCAAACTGGGCGCCACGGGTGGTATCAACTATCGAGACGGTATGCGCCTTAGTCGATATCATTGCGTGTGAATGCTTTATCAAATGTTGAACTTCGTAGAGTCGTGGCCTAAAAAGCTAGGCGAGTTGATGAAAGAACATGGCGCGAACGGCCTGGACGCCATAATTGACTCAGCCGGAGGTGACATACTTGGGCAAACGGTCCGATTGCTTAACAACGGTGCCAAAGTAGTCTGCTATGGAATGTACGTATCTAGCTCTCTTTCATTCCCCAAATAGCAACAAACTTGCAATTAATATCTTGAATTAGGACGGCCGCGCCTTCCATTCCCTTCACTATGGTGCACGTTCTCAAGAATATCGAACTGCTCGGCTCGACTATGGGGTCCGCCGCCGAATTGCGCGAAGCAACGCAGTTTGCGGCCAAGCACAAGATTAAGCCCATTGTTAGCGCTGTGCTCGATGGACTAGAAAATGCAGAGGAAGGATTTGAGATGCTTGCTGCTGGAAAGGAGGTTAGCCGTTCTCTTTTCCTTCATTCATCTTTCGAAACAAATGCATGTGGTGCTAATATTGCTTTATCCTAATTGCAGTTCGGAAAAATTGTAGTTAGGGTTGACAGGAAGGCGGGCAAGCCGAAACTCTAGGATTGGACCTACTGCCCAAAGACACATGTGTAATATGTGAAATAGGCAAGAGTTGTAGATGTATGCTAGGTGTCGTCTAAACGATTGATGCATGATTAACCCATCGCCTACTCCTAGGCTTGACAGACGCGTTTCGCATGAGATAAACAAAAGAAACGGTATGTGTGACAACAGTACAGCTATCGGGAAATTTGAACAACTACAAAAAAACGATAGGGGAGTATCCGGTGAGTTGTATCTCGAAATATATGAAGCGTAGCGTGATGGGTCGTCGAAGTACACTGTTCTCTGCGACACATGCATGGCTACCCTCGCTCAAGGTTGAGAAGTCTCCCAGCTGAAAGGCGGATAACGTTTTGTAATGGGAAAGCATGGGCCTAGTATTCTATTCCAATGCATACAAAAGAGCGGTTCAAACCACGACCAATCCTGAACGAATAAACAAGGATCCAATATAAGAGATGACGACGGGAGTACACGCATACAGGGATGTTTTAAGAAATACAAAGCCATAAGCCAAGAATAGTCATGTGCACCAGAGAAATATTACACAACGTCGTTCAGTAAAGGTCGGGTTTGGTCATAAGTTCAGTCAAAGAACGAGCAACGGCGCCTACCGCCTCCTTGACCATAGCTTGCTCCGATTCGTCAATACGCGCCATCCAGCGTCCTTCAAACTTGTCCGAATGCCATCGCAACATCGCACTCCGGAGTCTCTCCTTACGCGACTTGTCTTGGGAATGAAGAGGAGAAAGAAGGAAGGCACCAACTGCCTGGGGTGTGATGGACTCGGGCCCGTTCGGGACGCGCAGAAGCGGCCAAGGGATGTTTCGGAAGTTGATAGGCTGCGTTGAGGACGCAACGCTAAGAGCAGACCAACGTAGTTCGTACGAGTTCCATGCGTCGATAATGGACGGCTCGGATCGCAAGGGTGGCCGAGATGCACGTTCGTATGTGGGCTCGCCCCAGCGACGCCTGCGCTCTTCCTGCTCCTGTCGCTCTCGCCTTTCGCGATCTAGACGAGCTTGTTCGTCACGTTCCCTTCTCTCGGCGGCATCGCGCTTCCTTGCCTCCTCCGCGCGTTGGTGCTCTCGCGCCCGGCGCTCTTCCTCTGCCCGTCGCCGCTCCTTTGCCAGCTGCTCCTCGCTCGCGCGCCTCTCCTCCTGGGCTCGCCGTTCGGCATCTTCGCCACGCTTCCTGCCTCCGGCCCGGTCGAACGCCTCAGCAGCAGCCGCAGCAACAGTAGCACCGACCGCCGCATCAACTCGCCGCTTTGAAGTCTCCTCCTCTGCACCTGCGCCTGCACCTCCACGAGCGCGGAATTGGCTAGGAGAGATGTACACTGGAGGGGGCGGAGGAGACAGAGTGGCTTCAGCCTTCTCGGTCGCCTCAGGAACAGGACACGCTTGAGCACGAGGGGTACGGTCTGGGTCGAACGTAGATGCGCGAGGCGTCTTTGCATTCACGGGAGAAGCGTCTTGATTGTGGCTAACCTCAATCGGCGGAGCGGACGTATTTACGTGTGGTGGCACATTAAGCACCGGTACTGCTGTCGGCGTGCCCGACTTCGGCCGTTCGGAGGTGGGAGCGCTGGGTCCAGCCTCACGCGATTTGCCTGCAGGGCGTACGACAGTATGAGCGCTTGAGGACGGTTGAGGATTTGGGGATCTGGGTGCTACTGCCTCGTGGACTGACGACTGCGCCTCGTGCCCAGGAGATGTGTCACGAGTAGCGTTGGATGATGCAATGGACGTGCTACCGCTGTGTCCGGTAGGGGACTGAGATCTAGGACTAGGAGTGCGAATACGGGCGGGTGTGGCAACTTTGGGCCCAGGAGTGCGTGGACGAACAGGAATGGGCGACCGCACCTCGTTGGAACTCTGTTCAGTGGGTAAGAAATGAACACGCCCTTCGACAGGCTCTGTCTCGCTGTGAACCAATGACGGCCGTGGGTCGGTGGGGGTTACTGGGGCGCCATGGTCGAGAAACGGGAGCGTTGCCGCACGTTTGGCCTTGCGCGGAAAGTCGTTGGCACGCTCTGGAGCCTTTTGTTCCCCCGCCTTTCGAAGTCGTTCCTGCATTACTTTGAAAACGTCCGCCTCGTTGCCCTGCCGCTTGCGCGCCTCTTGCACCTTCGGATGCGACTCGCCTACCTTGACCTTCTGGTTCTGGTTACGCTCGGGTTCGTGCTCGCGCTCTGGTCCACGGTCTGGTTCGGCCTGAGGAGATTTCACACTCGCAGCAGCTTCCGCGGCCATGCGCAACTCTTGTATACGACGTGCAAGAGCAGCTTGCTCCGCTTCGAGCTTCAGGAGGTGCTCTTGAATGTCGACTTTGGGAGATGCTTGTTCAGTAGATGAAGGCTGCGGCTGAAGAGGCACCTTCGCGCTGAGTGGAGAGGGACTTGTTGCATCGCGGTGCCGTTGGCTAGCGTCATTCGAGCGGCGGAAATCAGGTTCGGCCTCGGTAGACAGGTCACGCGCCCTCCGCTCGTGTTCACGACGCTCGGCGCGACGAATCTTTTCAGCCCTAGTGTGCTCCTCGCGTTGAGAGTCGTCGGACATCCGTAGTTCTTCCTGTAAAGTGTGACGAGCTTTGGCAAGATGTTGCTGCTTGAGTTCATCCGCGTGGTAAAGCTCGGTCTGTGCAGCTCGCAATGGATCGAGCTCGGGGGTTAGGAATTCGAAACTATCCTTGGATCCGCGACTCGGTCGATTACGCTTCATACGAGAAGGCTTCTCGTCGAACCTCGGCAGTGTTTCGAATGGCGGCGAGTCGACGGCTACGTCGGTAGGAAGCACATCCGCTACTGCGGCCACACTACCTGAGCGAGAACGACCGAAGTTAGGGCGGCCCTCGACGATAACACTTGAAGAGCGGGTGCGCATTGCGTCAGGACGGCGAAGTCGGTCTTGAGCCCAGGCGTCCGACGACCTATGCAACGCGTCTGGCAAGCGTTCCTGCTCAGGACCTTGGCTAGAAGGACGTCGGGCATCGTGCTCGAGCGTGGTCTTCCAAGCTTCGTGTTCATGCTCACGCCTCTTGCGCTCGGCCCTTTCCAGATCGCCGAGGCGCTGGGCTTGCCGCTTGTCACCCATCGCACGCTCGAAACTGGACATAAGAGAAGTCATCGCATTGTCGTCATCAGGCTAGAGTTTGGGATTGTATCGCAATCAGATTCGCTGCCTTCATCAGGCCGTACCGTGATTTTGCTTACCGACGTCATGTCCCTCGAATCGGAGTGTACTGTATGGAAGTGCCCGTCGTCATTCCTCGAGGCAGTCCGTCTTTGTGCTAGGTCTTGTCGCCAGCGAGCTACGAGAAAAAAGTAAGATAACGGCCTCGGGGCTCATTTGAAATGCATACCCTCAAACTCGTTCCAGTACGAATCAGTTGTCTTCCACATGTCCCGCCATTCCCTCTCCTGAGGACCGTCCCCCGCCTGACCGACGTTGCTTTCGACTTTTTGGCGGAAGGACATGTCCTCGGCTCGTGAGACTGGTGGGGAGGGAACGGGGCGAGAAAAAGGGTAATTAGCCATGAAGAGCAAACACGTGTTGTGACAAATTACTCACGCGTGTTGCCGTGTTTGTCCTTCCATTGCTTTTCAGTTTCCCGCCAGAGCAAGTCCCGCCGCCGAGACTCGAGCTCGAGCTGTGCAGGGTTAAATGAAGAAGTGTAAGGTTCGGGCGCTTTCTTGTCATGTGGATGACGGTGAGGGTCGACGATGTCCTCGCTATCTGAGGGGTTGCTGGAGCTAGAGCTAGTTGGGCTAGTCGAGCCCTCCGTCACGAACGAGGTTGACGCGCTGGTGTAGCCATCAGAGTTCGAGCGCATCGTTCGAGTTTTCAATATGTCAGAGTCGGGTGGGCATGAGCCCGAGCGTGCGGGAGGGGCTCGATGCTGCCCTGCAAGTGGTGGACGAAGGGATTGATCGCGCACAAAGGAATAAGTGCGCTTGCTCGCACTAGGCGGCGAGAAGCTGTTGGAACGCATAAAACACTCCGCCTGCGAGGAGTTCCTTCGTAGAGGTGAACTCATCGTAGGCGGCGGAGGCGGTGGTGGTGGTGGGGGCGCTGGAGGCGGAGAGCGAACAGGGGAATGGTGGACTTTCCGGGATGGAGCAAGCGTGCGTGCAGGATCAATAGGAGACGGAGGTCGCATAGTCGTTGCATGAGATTCTAACATGGAAGCCAAACGAGTGGGATCTACGACCTGCGCAGTAACAGACATCGGAGGAGGGGGAGGGGCAGGAAACGAAGGTGCATGGGAGACGCCACGGAGCGATGCTCTGCGGGATGGAATTGGGCGGTTGGGCTGCGATAGCATTTCCTTGAAAGCCTGAGCGCCACTGCTTGGCGAAATAGCGGTCTTGAGGGAGGCCTCTATCCCAAAACTACTCCGGCGAAAGGGCGATATCGGGTCGAGTAGAGGTTGGTGGATCATCGGGTCGAGTACGGGTTGATGCATCGTTCTGGTATCTACGGAGAACTCTGTAGACGGCGGCTAGGTTTAGAGGAGAGTAAGGGGGCTAAGAGAGGACGTACCGAGTGCGGCGGCGAGGGACCTGTTGACGGATGGGGAGCGATGACGGTCGAGTGCTCAACGCGCGGGGTTGCGAGACGAGTTCAAAGTAAATGCCCCAGAGGCTTCGGCGAGGTTCGCACCATGGGTTTGGAGTTCATGCATCTTGAGTGGTCGTACATATGAGCCATTCCATAACAGTGCCCCTCATTCAGGTTCGGCGGTATCTCAAAGCCTCGCGTTCGATGGCAGAGACAACGTGTGTACATGCGGTGATCCTGATTTTCCAAACAAGGACAGCGTTGTTCCATGCCAGAGAACCTGAAATTAGGTAATTTTAGTCGAGTCGTGGCCAGTTACGATAAGAAACACACCAGAAGCGAATGCATCGACTGAAAGCCAATCTCCTCGATACATAAATCTTGCTTTTGTCATTGAGTAGCCAATATAACCGCCGGTCAAGAATGTAAGGCTCCACGAGGACACATCGTGCCTCGAGTTGAGGCTCGACCGCACAATGAATGCACTTCACAACGGATATCGCGCTCACACTCCTGGAAATCCACACTCTGCCATTGCCTGTCTACAAGCCTACCTGCGACAGCAGTGATCCTAGGTTCTCGCAACATGTTATGGCTTGTGTAGGCCTTGCGGCGCTCTCGAAGCACAGCATAAGTGGGGCAGCGATGAGGACACGTTCAAGGACGTCTCAGTTAGCTGCACACGATGCGCGGGCCTAGACACTACACTGTGGAGCTGTGGAACAGCGTCATTATCAAACTATGCAAGGGAAAGGGGAAGAGGAATACCGAACAAGTTAAAAGCAGCCTCCGGCCAGCTCCACGAAAAACGATCGAGGCTAGGGGTAATATCTGCACAACTGTAAATCATATCAGGATATTCTTCAAATTGAATAACTGTCCAACAATCCATACCGGTAGACCCCGAGATTCACATCGGCGCAAAGCGTCGTGCTGCTTTGTACCGGCGGTGTGTTCATGTTCCAGGGGGCCCAATCCGAGTCGGGTATAATTCGCGATGTGCCAGGTCAGCAGGACATTCCCACAAAAGGGAGACTTGGAGGCTCAGTAGACATATCTTCGGAAGCGGACTAGGTATTCCCTGTCCGGGCAGTGGATGAGGAATACTTGGGTCGATCCCATGTCGTAAACCCGATCATCGTCGTGCCAAATTAAACACCTGTTCCCCCTAACTAAACCTCCGCCGGGTAGACGATACGCAGCGGCGAGGCGTTGCTCGAGACGCAGGGCGCTAAGGTGCGCTCTTGTGGGAGCAATGCGCGCTTGTTAGGAGCCTTGAGGCCTGTGCGAGATGCTGGTAGAAGCTTCAAGCGTCGACGCCGAGAAGTGTGAGAGAAATGACCAAGGAGTTGCCGGCCGGGCTGCGTGATAAACTTGCTCCCGATGTCCGGAGGCCGGCCAAAATCCGAATGACGCAGAAACTCCTCACCGGCCATACCAAGTGGCCAGTCACTTTCGCTCCGTCCAGCCGTCGCTATAATTAACGCACTGCACTTCCTATCAGGTCTACCCGCAGCCCACGAATCCAATCAGCCTCGGTAGGAACCCAGATCCAGGCAAAAGACCTCAAGAGCATTAAATGCCAGATGCCAGATGCTCATGTCTCCACGCGGGACATTTGCGAAGTCTTTGTGCAGCTGAAGCACGGCGAAAGATAAGGAGCGCCGGTATCCACTCGCGTTGCGCGCCCATGCGCCCGAGGGACAAGTACGGAGTCACGAGGGAGTGGGGGGTGCCTATAACGAGTCGATTCGCACGTTCTGCATGAGCGATGAATCCCGAGATCCGAGTGCGACGCGAGCTTGACTAAAGCTCCACAGCCACTAGACGACGAAGCTGCGAAGTGCTGAAAGCCATTGGGACGACAAATTCTTCACTAATGTGATGATTGGGGGTTTTCAAGACGTCTCGCGCGATATAGAAGCATCAACAGAGCCGTAAGCGAGGAACGAGGGCGGCGTAGTCTCCTCTGCCAGTCTTGAAAGCCACAAGAGGAAGTCGGGCAAGAATGGGGCAAAAAGACCTGAGCGTTAAAAATATGAGTCGGCTAGCGCTCAGCAGGTGAGAATGATGAGCAAATGGTGAGCACTGGTTGGCGTCAAGTGCAGGTGGCGAAAAGGAGAGACGACGTGGTCGAGAGCGTGAAAAAGTAAACAAACTCACATAAACGCGGTATGCGCCACATACATGCGCCGCCCATTGAGGAGCTAAAGCGCTCATCGAGTTGACTTCCAAATATGTTAAATGAGATGCCTCAATCCAGTGCTGCCGTTAGGTCCGGCCAGAAGAGCGATCTAATGATTAGCCCTGACCCTTTGGCGCATTGCACGGAGCAAAAGATTAAAAGCAAGAGAATCAGCGCAGCCAGCCAGAAAACAAGACGCAACCCCGCGATCTGGCAGAAGCATGCAGTCGAGCAAGGCCATCTAGATATCACAGACCAACGACTGGTGTGCACCCCTATCGAGCAGCAGGCTTGCCTGCCACTCACCCTGCACGTCATTCCGCAGTACATCTGGCACCACCATGCCTCGTTCACTCCACAAGCTTTCAATGATCTAAGCACACCACCGATGTGTGCATCCCCCGCTCAGTGATTTGCAAGAGAAATTGGTAAAGGGTGTCCCCTGCCCGCTATGATTCAAAAAGCAGCCCGAAACATCAAGTGTAAAACCGCGAAAATCACTAGAGCCCCGCCTCGACCTCGATCTCGACCTACTGCACAAAATGGCCGAGGATGAGCAACACGGTCCGACGGTGCCGGACGAGGGGGAGAATTAACAAATAGCCGTTAAACTCACGAATTATTTGGTCCCAAATTAATCCACCCTGCCAGATTTACCATCCCATCTACAACACGCATCGTCGAGTCTCCCTCTCCCTCCAGCACCCTACCGAACCGAGCTCAGTCGCATCACAGCCTGCAAACGCATGTTTGCGGGTTAGCGAACTCGCACAATAGGCCCAGAGAACACGACGGCAGGAGCTCGACCGCACCCCTCGGACCTCCCACGTCGCACGAGAAGGCCCGAATAGAACGCAGAAAGAGATGGGGGAAAGAAACCCAAAGAATAGCGGAAAACGCACCCGTCGTTCATCCGACGCCGCTCGAGCTCCTGCTCGACCTCAACAGGCTTCCTCCACTCGATCTTCTCCACTCGCACGTCCCCTTCGACTAGCTGGTACACATACGTGACCACAGCCGGCCCTTGGATATCCAACAACAAGAACGACGGCGTCGGGTTTAACCCATTACTGAAAACACCGCCCACCAACAATTAGACTTCAAAAAGCAGAGCAGACGGAGGAGGTTCGGACTTACTCAACAGCCGCAGACGCCCCCGCCCAAGCACCCGTCGCCGACCCCGGGTTTACAAAAAACACACCCTGGTGTTCCACCGCGCTGAACCTAGACCCCACATCCCCCCAGTCATCAGTCTGCCTGTCCCCTGGTCGAAGAAAAGTAGAAGAGAAGAACTGACTTATGTGTGTGCCCGCTAACAAGAATATCCACGTCCAACTGCCGTGCGATCCCGTGAAGCGCGTCGATATCTCCTGCAGGGACGCACTGGTGTCCGTGCACGACGCCGATGGAGAGAGGTGGGTGCCGGATGGTTAGAGACATTGGGTATGCCATGTTCTACATCGAATTCCAAGGATAAGTTTCAAGAAAGCTAAGGAGGCGTGAGACTTACATCGTCATAGTCCCCCCTAACAACATGTACGTCCGCAGCCACCGTGCGCAAGTACTCGTACGTCTCGCCGTCGCATACGTTCCCCGTGCAAATTATCTGCTGGATCTTTCCGGGAACCTACACCCAAACGTTAAAGCCCTTAGTGGTCGACGACGAATACATACGAAATACGATAAACTCACCAATAGTTTCTTGAACTTGGCAGGCAGGTCATGAGACCTACGAACCAACGACTCGTGCGTCGGTTATTGCCCCTAAGACTGAAATTGAATTACAACTCACCTGAGAGGGATATGCAAGTCTCCAATGATAAGCACCAATACCATCCTGTCGTCCCTGTCGTCGTAACTTACAGTCTCAATTCCCAAATCAGTGATGCTCCTTAACCATTACATTACAGCTCTCGGCGCTACACTACGTTACACCCAGTAGCGTTGCGTTACATTCAACTCATCTTCAACATTACGTTACTCCTCTCAGCCCCTGTTACGTAGAACTCATCTCAAGGAACGCCTCACCTCACCCTCGCCTCACCAGCACAACGTGCCCTCCATCCCTCCCTCCGTCCCTCTCATTTCTCCCACTCAAAAAAAAGTCCAAAAAACGTGTCCTCCCACGCCCATCCGTCAAAGCTCATCACCGTCCGTCATACGCCAAGTTTAATAACGCTTGTTAATTTCGTATCATTACAATTCACACTTTCGTACACATCCCAGTCATAATACATAAAAAAGTCATCCAAGAAGTAAAAAGAGAGAAACAAAACGACCAAAGACAAGGGGTGCACGCCTGGATAAGCAATAGGCGGAGATGGGTACAGTAAATTGTTCGAGACAGTTCGGCCGGAAACGAAGCGAAAAAGGACAACAAAACGAGTCGGCCAAGACTAAGCGAAGAGTGGAACAAAAAACCGACCGGATGAAAGGTACACCATGTCAAGTCGTGTCGAATCGGATTCTCTTGTTGAAGAACAATCAAGGAGTTGGGGGCACAAGTTGAAAAAAGGGTAGGGACGTCGTAAGAAGAGAAGAAAGAACGCGACGACGCCGGTTAAATATAAAACAGCTAGAGTTTACAAACTTGTTAATTCGTTCGAGAACAACACAACCGTAGATAATCAAAAAGAGATAAAAACGCCAGCCGGACAAGGACACACTCGACTGTAAAGGAGGACAACACACGTCCGGAGTCTTCCAGGCCGATTATCCTAGCGCAGCGACGAAAAGTAGAAGAGGATGTAGATCTTGCGGTAAGGATTCTTGATTTGATATGTAGCTTGGTTCCGAGTGAGAGATGAGAGGGTTGATGCGATGCGAAGAAATTCCAGAACATGCGGCCGTGTCCTCGTAGTCGTCGTTAAGCGCCGTAGACAGGTCGTGCCAGCAAAAATGTTGGCCTAGTCCGAGTCGTTCATGAGTTCCGTAATCGTGCGGGCGACAGAATTTACAGCGGCGAGGATAGCAGTGCGGTGAGACTCTTCAATTCGATCCACAAATCGCTGGGCGAATTTCTATACGAGAGAAAACAATTAGTATTTTGAAAACTTGAGTGAGGGAGCGCAGGAGATGATGTACTATCTTTGGGATATAGAGTAGGCGCAGTATGCCAGGAATGTGTACTTGAAAAGGAAAAAGGATGTGAGAAACATAAACAGGGCGGTACTCACGTCGGGATGCCACTGCATTAACGCTCCGCGCAACCGCATCTTGCGGGTCTTCGTAGTCGAATGATACGGCGAGAGCAAGAAACGCTCAATCGCCGACGCCTGCAACTCGTCAAAAGACCTTGCAGGCATCGCAACCGGCCACGGGATGTCGTAAAACGTGAGCTGCGCGACACCTCATCAGCCCCCGCACGCATTCACGACCGACGAACAACTCACTTGACGGCCCTCGACAAGCGCACCGTTGAGCAAGTCCATCCACCCACGCTCGTAGCGAGCCCAGGCGGCAACGACGATCTGCTCATCCGCCCTGCGCTTCTCCTCCTCAGCCTTTCTCCGCTGGTCGTCTAGACGTCTTCGCTCCTCCTCGAACGCCTTGCGGGCTTGGGCGGCCTCGCGTGCCTCTCGGGCAGCACGAGCTGCCTGCCTCTCGCGGTACTTGATCTCCTCTTGGTGCTCGTAATACCTGCGCGTCTCTTCGGCCTGGCGGTGTGTATACCTGGCAGCAGGGTCCTCGTGCGACGCAGGACGATATCGCTGGCTGTACGACTGCGCGGCATGGGGCATCGTCGGATGGGAATAGGAAGCCGACCGGAAGCCGGGAGTAGGTGCAGGGGACGGGGCAGGAGGGGGTGGTCCCGATGGGGCATCGTACGTATGCTCCTCCTCGTGCGCGCCACGGCGCTCCCACTCGCTCTTGAGACTTGCTGCCCAGGCACGACGGGCAGCCTCTGCGGTCGCGGTCGCGGTGTCCTCTGTCGACGCCGACATACGACGGGAACTCGACTTGGGCGAGATCTCGGGAGGTCGCGGGAGCGGATTCGCGCTTAATCTCGCCAGGGCCTGAAAGTCGGCAGACGACTCGGTGGTAGTCGTCTCGACAGACGAAGGGTCGGAGATGAGCGCGAGGGAAGGCTCGGGATCGGGAATAGGTGGCAGGGCGAAACGCTCTAGACGCGCAGCCTCGGCGAGTTCTTCAGCCTGAGCGGCACGCAGCTTCGCGGCCTGCTCCTCCTCTTCAAGCCTGCGGGCCTCCTCTGCGCGCTCCGCATCTTCCTCCGCCTCCTTCTTCTGGGACAAGCGCTGTTCCTCGGCATTTCGGCGCTCTATGTTGCGCTCAAGCCATTCGCTCTCCTCTGGCGTCAGGCGCCCGGCGAGTTCGTCCTCGATCATCGCAGCGTGAATGCGGTCTGTCTCCTGCTTGATGAGATGGCCGAGCCATTCGGAATTGTCAGCCCGCAGCTTGGCGATACGCTCGCGCTCCTGCTGGACTCGATGCTCTTCGCCCGCAAGCAGGCGCTCGTGGTAGTCGGGGTCGTTGCCCGAACGCGCCCGCCGCTTCACAGCAAGACTCTCCTCGGCGCGACGCAGGGCCTCGGTCTCGGCTGCGAAAAAACGATCGAGGCGGTCCTGCTCAGTCTTGATGGCATGACGGGCCTCATCTTGGGCCCGTCGCCACGCGGTGGTGTAATGAGGACGCTGTGGATAGTGGTTCTGCGCGGCGGAGGGAGCGCGGTATGACTCGCGGGGCTCTGGATGGGGGCGCGAGACGCCTGATGCGGTGGGGGGACGGAAATGAGCAGCACTTGGGGGTCGAAAGGAGTTAGGGGGCAGGTTGTAGCTGGACCATGAATGGGGGTTCGCGTGCATGTCGGAGTGAAAACGAGCAGTGAGGTGGTCGCAGTGACCAAGTGCAAGAGGACGATGGCCAGACTCTCTGGGGAGGCCAGGTGGGAACCCCAAGCAATGAGGCCGCTTCATTACCTCCCGTCCACGGATCTGCGGAAGCGATCCGGCCTCATGCCTCCGGACCCTAATCTAGCCGCTTATGGAAATGCTTCCGGGGTTTCCGGCGCTTCCGTGCGTCTGGACCCGTAGTGGGGCGCATACACCCAGTCTTCTACGCGTCATGGCTGTCGCGCTCCGCTATCTCTCTGGCTCTCTTTCTGCAGCCCCACTGCCCAGACTCGCTCGGTTGGCTATCGTGCGATGTGCGCCGTCTGGTCGTCACTACGGCGCAGATCCATCACGTGCACCAAATCGATCCACATTTCGACCCCGATCGGCTCGCGTATCGGCGCCGCATACATCCATCTCTGGCACAGGTCACCTGTAGTGCCTGCTCTATGCACCAGCTCCTCCTCTCCTTATCGCACCAACTCTACCCACTCTGTCCTGGATCCGCACCTGTATCAGAATCCTGTCGACTCCCTGCTTGCTCAGCTGGTGCGCTGCTCGCGCAGTTCCCTTGTCCTTCCCTTTTTCCCTGCTTCTCGCCTGGCCGGCAACCTCTCTGCGTATCCGCTTATCGCGCCATGCCCGATGCCGGAAGGATGCCCGCTCCTGCGCGCCGCAACCCCCGTCGTCGGTTCACCTATCACGGCCTCGCCCCCGTTACGCCTTCTGGCTGTGCGCCTCTGCTCGCCCGCTCTTGCGCGCTCCACATGTCAGATGGCACCACGACATCCATGACATCCGCCGAGCACACTCGCTTCTGGTCGGAAATAGCCCATTTGGGCTGCATTCGAGCACCATGCGAATTCACCCCTATGCCATTCCTGCCGATCCATGTCGGCCTCCGTCATGTGTGAATGCCGGCACATCGCCATCGGGCGGTCTGTGCGACACGTCCCGAGTCGAGTCGCACAATTCGCTGAGTGTTTTGCTTCATTGGCTCGCCTAGACATGTCACAATAGCTCCCATAAGCGCGTCTTTTGCGCTGTGCGGCTCATCTCGCCACAACTCGGTCCGTTAGAGCTGCTACTCGTATCTTGCTCCCGTTTCTGTCCCGGTATTTTATCTTGGAGCACATTAATTAATTTAATTTACTTGTAATGTTTTGCATCCGCTGGCCCAATCCATTCCATCCCCAACAGCACAGCCATCAAAAAGCCACGTCATAGCCACCTAAATCAGTCCTCCCATCCCCCACGAGTCCCTCTTGCCTCTCTTGGTTTTAGACTCGACAAAATTTCATGAACTAAAACCGATGATCACATATCGAGCAAACGACGTACGGAAAACCTAATCTCGCTCTCCTGCGTTTCTCTGTTTGAATTTCCGACTATTTTGTGGCTTTCTTGTGGCTAGATCAACTTCCTCGACAATCTACGCGCCTTCGACACACCGACCTTGAGCCGTGCCGAAAGACCTACCGACCATCGATACACCCGTGCGAAAGCCAGCCGCCTGCGCATTCCTTCGATATGTCACACTTTAACTTCATTTTTATCGATTTTCATTGCACCTAGGCTCGCCTTCCTGCTTCTTCCTCTTCCACCGTCCCACCCGACGACAGAACACCCAACCTGGTTCGATCCTGATTATCCCCAACATCGATGCCTCGCCGCGCGCTTGAGATTTGATCCCCGTGAGCTTTAGTGTCGTTCGGCCGACGACGATCAAGCTTAGGCTAGGTGTTGGTCATTGCCAGCATAGGTTTCCCTGCGTTTATATTCGACCTACATGCGTGGTCGCGTTCTGTCCCTGGATAGACTTTGCGGCCAAATCCATGCAAAGTGCGTGCGATCCCCCGCATTTCAGCACGCGTGTGTGTCTTCGATGACACATGTTACACGTTTCCTCCCCTATTAGTCTTGATCAAACATGTATCTCACATCACATCTTATCTGTTCCTAGGTTTATCAAGACCGGCCCTCACAAGTCGATTAAACTTCGTTGTTGGTGATTTATGTCCTCGAGGATAGTATTTCACAGAACGCTTGGCATATGAATTGCATAACTCTCGCTCGCTCGCTACGCCACCTACATCGAGCTGCACCTCTCCCGGCGGATAACCATCCTCCCACCTTAGCGGAAATTAACCTCCCACCTACCGCTCTCGACACGCAAAGCTCCGTGCTCCGTCCCGTCCTACCCGACATTGCTCTTCCACATTCAACGAACCAAGACCTCTTATCTCCAGCACTCGCTCAATCCGCAACAGGCGTCTGCCCAGAACCCCAAACCACAAGCACGTGCGACCTCGTCTCAACCCCCTGCCCCCTCAACCCCTGCACCCCTATCCCCCCGAGCTCAGTTTCGCCATGTGCGACGTCATACTCCTCTGACGTCTACACCTCCCCGCCCTTCCTATATCTTCCCCTCACTTCTCGATACTTCCCTTCCTCGACACTTGAAGATAGGAGTCGACGTCGAACCTCACTCCAATCTAACTTCACTCTCTCGAGCGTATATCTGCCCACCAATAGGCGTAGCGCCCGAATACAACGTGACGCGCTCGACCGCTTTTGCGAGCCCAGTCAGAGATATGAGCATACGCCGCTCGAGAAGGAACACCCCCCACCTGCCCACGCCCACCGCTTTCTTCCCCACACACCCAAACGCCTCGAGGCCTGGATTTGCGGACCGTACGCTGTGGCCGGGTACATTACGGGACGCGCTTGCCGCTTTGTGGCACGGATCGACAGACGGATGGATATCGGGTGATCTTGGTGTTGCGGTTGATGGTGCACGGGGATGTGGTTAGTGCGGATGAGAGTGGCTAGTCTAATCTGAATGAGGGTAACTAGGTGAATGCGAATGGGGGTGCGCAACGGATGGAGGTCCCGTGTCCCGTGTGGCGCGAATATTTGTGGTGGGTTGGGTGTATGCGCGTGAATTGTTGGTTGGGAGGAAGACAGAATCGTTGAGAGAGAAGGTGCGTCTACTGTCTTTTGTCTTCCGAGTGCCTCATGCTGTACACTGCGTCGTTGGGCATTGCGTATGGTGTGTGCTGGTGTTGCGTATGCGATGCACTACGCCCGGGTGTTCCCGAACGCGTGTTTTAGCAGCGGGTGTATGAACGGTGGTCGAATTTTGGGTTTAGGGTTTCATCTCAGAAAAAGAAGTATCGTATTTTCCGGTGCGCTATGTTGCGGCGGGCGAACGCTTTGTTCGTGTCCAAGGACGGTTGGACGCTTTGTTCGAGGTGGGAGCTGGTGGGCGGAGTTGGAGCTCGGTGGTGGGTGATGAAAGATGAAAGACGTAGAGCGTGCGTGTTGGATTCCACGCCTTTGTAGACTTCATTGTCGTTATCGTCCTCGACTCTCCGCTCTCACCCCAGTTTCTTGGTCTCGCTCGCATTGACTCGCGCTCATCGCATGTCCGTGCATCTCAACCCTGTGCATACACGCACATCACGAAGTACGAAATGAACCGGTCCACGCGTAACGCACTACTCCGCCTACAACTTACTACGTGCATTATATCGACGACGCCCAATCCCGACCAGCGACAGCGCACACGACCGCACCGCCCCTCGTCGGGATTAATTCAAGCGACGAACTGGGTAGCGTCGTGACGGGGGGTTGCATTCCGGCCGTGCGGCGTCTTGGCTCTTCGCTTGAAGTAATCTCCACGGGGGAATGGGGTTTCGTGTGTTGATTTCGTTGGTTGGATGAGGCTAAATTTATGGGAGCTACTCGTTGGATTTGAGGTGCGTCTGAATGGGATAATGAAAGGTATATGCGGGGTGATTGGTGCGAAATGTTTACATTAGTGAGTAGGGGGACGTGACTAGTTAATGGCTTTCTTGAAGATGTCCGTATATATGAATATCATGGATACTTTGATTATTCTGAGAAACCTTATGTGTGCGTTGGTATTTGTGTATCACCGAATATGGCTGGTACCTGAACAACTGGAACGCTGTGTGCGCCCGATAGCATTGTCCGGCTACAGTGAGAAATTTAGCAAAGGCTCCGCCAAAAGAAGTAAAGTGAAAATGAATACAGCAGTGATTATGAGCCCTATCACGGTTCCAGACATTTTGCTTATCGACTGGTCATACACTTTCCGCACGAGCACAGGCTTTTAGAGAATGTATTATTCACGGCTGTTTCAGCTGCGCTTGATCTGTCTTAATCACTCTAGGTTCTGGCGGGGTGTACTCCGCCGGCAATGTAGTGATCTTGGGCAGTACTGAAACCAACGGGATGAAATCCCAGGTGAAGGAAACAAAATCATCGATGTATCTGAGCTCTTGTGTATCATATAGAGACTGGGTGTATGATCTTGAGGATTTGGAAAGTTTGGCAGGGTAGCCAACGCTGGGGTGGGGTTCTCAACGGCAAGCACTCGCGGCTCCCCTCCCTCCTCCAAATCCCGACATACGGTCGCAGCAGAGGCGAATCGCGCTGAGAAATTAAGGTGAATTTTAGGAGAGCAGGAATAAAGGTAGGCTGGCCATTGTCCGTGCAACTAAGGGGGTATAGTAAAATATCTCAACCAAAAGCCCCCCCCCCGAACCGATTTATCGTGTAGTTATAGCGGGTTTCGTAAATACATACACTAGGTGCTTCCAGAAAACAAGCGACTCAAAGGGGGAGGCCTACCAGCCAGAGAGTTATTAACGCACGGGAGCAAAATGCGAAGCGAAAGAGCAACTAATATCCGGGCGGGAGTACATAATGATATAGTACGGTGTTACCAATGGCGAGGCTCGAACAACGTCTAGCTTTGTGGACGTGTGACTAACATGCATTGAAATACGTTATGATACAGTTAGATTCGTTGTGTACACTCTGGGTTGACCACTAGCTTGAGTTGAGACGGGCTAAAACCTGCCAAGACAAAAGATTTTGGTGGCTAAGCGGGCACTGCTGAAACGAACGCTGGCCTCACAAAACCTTTCTTTCGCCGTATAGAAATGGCGGCCTTGAATAGGGCAATGAGTTGAAAACTACGTCGTTAGAGGAATGAACGCGGTGTGTCATGTTGACAAATCAAACGGAACAGTATCGGATCGCCGACTCAAGACGGTGCCCACCGGAGCTTTGAGGTTCATACAAAGATTGAGAGGCGGCGGATGAGAAAGCACTGTAGACGAGCAGATTTAAAGAAGTAATCAGCAATAGCTTGAGCGAGGCTTGCGCCCTGTTGCTGTTTCACGTGCGGCAGAGATGTTCAAAAGCTCAATCTTCAGAAGCTAAGCGACAAACGGAACGCACAAGAACCAGAAGCTTTGGGAGTTCTCGTCGTGGTCACAGGAGTTCCGATTGACAAAATGTTTCTAGATGGTGCTAGGTGATCAGCAAAAAAAAACCTGTTGAGGTGGTGCTGGCGGAAGATGCAAGGTATCTCTCTTGAGAGGAATAGCTTTCAGCGATCGCCCGAAGTAACAAAACGGCTAGCTAGAGTCGACAAGCTTGGTGCAAGCAGTACTCGTGAGAGGTAAGTAGAGTCATCAAGTTTAGTAGTGGTCTCTCGCAGGCAGACTGATACTTAGGGAGGCAGGGAGAGTACGCTTAGCACCCCTTCATCGATTTCGGAGGCAAAGCATGCTATGCCGCAGTTATCCGGGCGGATGCAACTTGCAACCAATTGCCGAGCACGAAATCTAGATTGTTTGTTTGTCCTATACTTTTGAGAATAGGCATGAAAGGAGGAGTTGAGCTAATAATGAAGAGGGCAGCAATCTTCTTGAATGGCAAAGTTGTCTCACTCAAGGGTGCTCGGGTTTGCTCTCTTGAGTAACTATATTCGTAATCAGGTAGGCCCCAGTCGCATGCAAACACACCATCTGAATTGCTATTCTTAGGGCTAATATTGTATTTTCTCTGCGGTGCGCCTAGGTGTGTGAGTGATGGAGGCGACTCTGCATGCACTGTAAGG
>MU132175.1:146130-182503 GCA_015039395.1 Ceratobasidium sp. AG-I
CGCTCGAGTTTCTTGTCTTGAATAATTCGGGCATAGTTTAGAGCCCGAAGTTGGTAGTTTACGTCGGGCATTCGCGAGGCCAACGACGAGAACGAGCGGGATATGCCCCTAAGTTGTCCTAGCGCCCAAGCTTCTAGCCTAGTCGCAGCAAATCGGTGAGACAAATCGGCGACATCCAGATAATGATAAAAGCGAGAGAGACTATGATGTTTGTTGCTTTCAGCAGTGTCTGCCATTGTTGACACAAACTCGGGATCGCTTGCTCTGATATACAAACGTAGAGTTTATAAGCTATTTTAGTTCTATCTGTCTGTTAAAAAAAATCAAGTCTAACGCACCTGCCGTAAAACATGAACAGGAGGTTCTGGAATGACACGCATGTAACCTCAGGTATAGCAATCGGCTGCTCGTCACAGCTTCCCTCTATGATTGTCACTTTGGATTCCAGAGGTTCCCCGTACGGTCTTTGAGCAACGGGAAGAGTGAACATATCTCTAAAAGTCTCAGACTCCTGAGTTAAAAGCGATGAATGGATCTGCAGAATTCGGCCTAAGAACACCGTGTGATGTACTTGGAAATCGTTCGAATGCATTCGCACCTTGAACAAAACCCCTCCGACTAGTAGCACTATATTCCCGTCAGAGAAATAGTACCTGTTATCCCTAGGAGCAGGAGGGATGATAGTTTTAGACTGGCTTGTCATGGTACTAGGTTACGGGAACAACGAAGAGGGTAGATGCAGGGTCGTTGGCGACGCCGAGCAGGGGCAGGTTGTGGCCCAGATCACAATTTGCCCATCGATGTCATCGCAAGCTGTGCTCAATTATCACTGCGACGTTAGTGCAACTTCTATAACCTGACGGGCAGAGAGAAGCCGGGTGAGCATATGATCTATCAGAAGTTAATCAGTTTCCTGATTGGCGCCTGGCGGATGTCAAGAGTTGGGAGCGAGTCGGGCTGAAATAGCTAGCACCATACTAAATCATTCACAACGTTAGGCCTTGGGCAGCTATGTCGCATGCTGAATCCCTTCGTTAGGAATCCAGTTATTTGACGCTATGTAGGTAACTTCATATGAGTTATCTTAGCAAAATCCCTCGTGGTTGAACGGGTGCTCCAGAGGTTCCATAGCTTGGGCTATACTCGACTTTTTCGGGAACACTTTGGAGCGCTCGGAGACACTCCCCGCTATCCGGAGCGCCCCTCGAACTAATGCGGATTTTGCTGAGATACCGTTGAATTTATAGCATCTAGGAAGGACTTGCACACCGCGCTCTTCTCCCCGAATGCGCTAAAATCACAAAGGGCATTCGGAGTAACAGTAACATTTGTAGCAAACACGTAAATAGGATTTCAGTACCCAGTACAAAAAAATCAGAAGAAACTAAGCTAATGTATCTGCGTACAGTAGATCGCGCGAAAGTAAACGAGCACACGCAAGCCCTTATTCTACATCTTTGTAAAAGCTAGAAAACAGGGCAAATACACGATCAGTCTTCTCCTCTATGAATTCAATAAGTCGCTCTTTACAGTTATCTACACAGCCACTACCTGAACCAGAAATAGCATGAGCAAACCCAATGCGCCTTGTTGCTAAATAGCTCAATACAATTGCACCACCCTCCGGTAATTGCTGGCCTTTTTGTTGTTTAACGCATGGAAGAATATGAACCTTCCAAGATGGCCAAAAGTCGCATTGAGTGCAGACCTGCAGCTCAGGCGTGTTGCCGCGAGGATGGGCTTCCGTCAAAGTGCCCTCGACCCAGTCCAATTCGAGCATCGAATACGGAAATGGAGTAAGATGAACAAAAGCCGACAAAAGCCCAACTCGATCTTCTCGAGAAAGTAGGGACTGGTTCAACCAGAACTGACTGCCTTGGCCTAGAATAACGCAAAGGATGAAGCCGAATAGGGACGGACAGTCGGTTTGGAGGCCCGGGTACTTGAACATCATAATTAGTCGTTGCTGGCGGGCTGATTCGGCTGACACTGGCGATTGGATAACAGCTCGCAACAAGGCGCGGTAAGATTGCTCTATAAAGGTTTGCACCTGGCGCTCAAGTTTCTTGTTGTTGATAATTCTAGCATAGCGTAGAGCTCGGAGTTGATAGTCTATGTTTGGTGTATCCTCCCAGGCGAGTGATAAGAACGAGCGGGATATGCCCTTCAGTTGCCCCAGCGCCCAAGCCCCTAGCTTAATCGCAGCAAATCGATGAGACAAGTCGGCAACATCAAGGTAATGATAAAAGCGAGGGAGGCTGTGGTTTTCAGCGGTTTTTGTAGTGTCCGCCATTGTTAACACGAACTCAGAATCGCTTGCCCTGAGGTGCAAAGGGAGGGTTTATCAGTATGGGTAATTTACCTATTTTGGTAAATATGACAAGGCTTACTCACCTGCCGTAAATCATAAACAGGAAATTCTGGAACGACAAGCATGTAACCTCGGGTATGGTAATCGGATGTTCGTCACAGCTGCCTTCCTTCACGGTTTCTTCAGCCGGAGGTTCTCCGGATGGGGACTTGGCGGCGGGTAGAGTGAACATATCCCTGAAAATTTCGGACTCTTCAGTTAAAAGCGATGAATGGATCTATAGAACTGAACATAAGAACACTATATAATATACTAGCAAATTACTCAGATATATTCATACCTTGAACAAAACTCCTCCAACCAACAGTACTATATTTCCATCAGAGAAATAGTATCGTCCATCCCTAGGAGTAGGAGCAATAATAGTTTCAGACTGGTCCGTCATGGTAATATGTTAGGGGAGCAATGAATGGGTTGGATACTAGCAAGGTAGCGAGAGGGGTAGGTTGCGACTCGAATCACATTCCCCAATCGATCTTGTTATGAGGCACGCTCTGTTATCGCCACGAGGCTAGTTCGATTTACATAAGTTGATAGTTGGAGGTGAGCATATAGCTCACCAGAAGCTAACGAGTTCATTAATCAGCATACTACTGCGTCTTTATACATTTGCTTATATGTCGGAAGACGTGACGTCGCATGCTGAATGCCTCCACTAGGGACGTTGGACGCCATAGGTGTAACCTCTTTTGCGTAGGTTGTATTGCCGGATATATAGCATATAGCAAGAACCTGTAAAGTGCTTCAGAACCTTCTCTCTCTGAGCGCAGCAGAGGGAATTTAAAGTGGTAGAGAATCCTCGAGTTGTGGCAAACGAGAAGATAGAGCTTCAATCCAGCCCATAGTGCGGATGTGAGAATCAGCGAGCCAGATGTAGTTGTACAAATCGTAAGAGGAGAAACGAAACATGCAATCTCCTATTCAACATCCTTATAAAAGTTAGAAAACAGTATAAATACACGCTCAATCTTTTGGTCAACAAACTGAATAAAACGCTCTTTACAGTTGTCAGAGCAGCCTTCGTCCAACTTATCGAGAGCATCCACAAAAAGCATACGCCTTGTGATTATTTCGCCCAACGAACCGACCCCACCCGATGGTTCCTTCCTCTCCTTCAACTCCCCAAGATACCCGCTAATAAATGTTTGCTTCCAGGCCGGTCGGAAGTTACACTGCATGCAAGATTGCATCCCAGGTTCGCTGCCACGAGGATTGGCTTCAGTCAGAGTGCCCTCAATCCAATCCAGCTCTAGCTTCAGAAAAGGAAGTGGTGTAAGGAGAGCGTGGGCTGACAAGAGCATGATTCGATCATCCCGAGTAAGTGATGGTTGGTGCAACCAAAATCCGTGGCCCAAGCTTAAAATAACACAAAAGACAAAACCAAATAGCGAAGGGTTGTCTTTTTGCAAGTTTGGGTATTTGAGCATTGCAACCAAAGCCGCTTGCTCAATAAAAGTTGCTGATTCGTTTAACTTTGCTAGGGTGTTCGGTAACAGATAGCTATAAGATAGCTTTACGAATGTTCGTACCCGGTGCTCCAAGCTTCTATCCTGGATAAGCCTGGCATATTTGAGAGCCCGGAGTTGATAGACTACGGTCATCCTGCCCAGAGACAGCTTCATCGTCGATTTTGATAGGCCTCTCAGCTGCTTTAGTGCCTATGCTTCTAGTCTAGGTGCGGCAAACCGATGCGACAGATCGGCAATATCAAGGTACTGGTTGAAGTAAATAGTACTGTGGTTTTCGGTAGTTGTCGTGCTATCCGTCATCATCGCAAGGAATTCTGGATCGGTTGGCCTGGCGTGCAAGAAAAGCGTGTAAACAAGGTTCTGTTCTCCCACTCAAACTAGCGCTAACTTACCTCCCATAAAACATAAATATGAAGTTTTTGAATGCGAAGGGCGAAACCCCAGATATTATAATTGGATTCCCGTCACAACAACCCTCTCCATTTGAATCGCCATGCTCATCATGTATATTGGGAGCGTGCTGAGCAGCTGCAAGGATAGACATATCTCTAAAGACTTTAGACTCCTGGGCTAAAAGAGACGCTTGGACCTAGGAGACTATGATAGTAAGAGCACTGTATATAAGGAGATAATCCGGCCTGCTCGAACCTTGAATAGAACCCCTCCAACTTGTAAAACCAGGCTCCCATCGGGGAAATAATACTGTGTGTGCCTCGTAATAGATGAAACAGTGACTTCAGACTGGTTTGACATAATCTTATAGAACCACGAGCTGACGGAGTGTTGGTTGTAGTGGGGTGGCAATGGATAGAGCTGTGGCGATCAGGATCCGGTAAGAGGGTTTGGTCCCAGGTGAGGTTAAACGGGTGGCAATGAGCGGAGGTCGTGGCTCGAAAGCAGTGTCTATTATCAAATGATTCACTCTGCTTATCTGATAAAACCGGTGCGATTTCCGTAGTATCAGTATGAAGTTAGGCACTTAAAACCCATGTGAGGACTAAAGAAACCCACCCCTCAACTTATGCTTAGAGTGCCGTATCCTGATTCTACGGCACACATCTATAACATGTACCAAACTTTGGCCATTTCTAATCCAAGATAAGTAGTATTTGCAGCTGTGAAGAGCACATTCTTGAGCAACCAGCATCTGTTGAATACCTTGAGTTCGAGCCTTTTGGGGAGTAGTTTGTCATGATTTTAGTAAGGGCTGTGTCATTAATGGTGATCAAACGCATATACCTGGTTTTGATGCCACAACACCACACGCCCGGCGCCTCACTGGGGAGCTCGCTGTCTGGTTCGTAGTATTATGCTTTGTTAACGACTTCATTCTCGACTGCAATAAACGCGCATATAACTAGGTCTAAAGTCATAATGTCGCATATTGGGCACTGCAAAGCGACTTAGCTATTAACCTTATAGTATAGCTGGATCTGAAACATCTGGGAAAGACTCAAACAATGTCTCAAACTCTTCTCTCTGGACACACTGAAGTCGCAGAGAATATTTACAATAAAATGATAAAAAAACCCAGAGTTGTAGCAACAAGAAGATTGAAATTCAATCCTCGATACAAAATAATTCAGAACAATCCACACCAAATATAGTTGAACAAGCTGTGAGAAAGGACACAAATAGAGGCAACTTCCTACTCAACATCCTTGTAGAAGCCAGCAAAAAGTGCAAATACATGCTCAATACTCTCATCAACAAACTCAATAAAACGCTCTTTACAATTTTCAGTGCAGCCTTCACTCAAATCAGCAAGAGCGCCTTCAAACACCATACGTTTGGTTATCAATTTGCTCAGCAAACTGACGCCACCTGACGGACTCTGGTTCTCCCTTAAATCTTTGGGATATCTACCCATAAATGCTCGCTTCCAGGCTGGCTGAAAGTTACATTGTGCACAAGATTGCGGCCCGGGTTCACTACCACGAGGATTCGCTTCAGTCAGAGTACCCTCAGTCCAAGTCAGCTCCAGCTTCGAAAAGGGAAGGGGTGTAAGGAGAGCATGGGCCGACAAGAGCATGATTCGATCATCCCGAGTAAGTGAAGGTTGATGTAACCAAAACTCGTGGCCCAAGCTTAAAATAACGCAAAAGGCGAACCCGAATATCGAGGGTTGATCTATTTGTAGGTTTGGATACTTGAACATTGCAAGCAGGTTCTGTTGAATAGGTTGAATCGCTGATTCACGCCACGCCAGCAGAGAATTTGGCAGTAGGTAGCTGTAAGATAGCTCCACGAACGTCCGCACTCGGTGCCCCAAACTTTTGTCCTGAATAAGGCTAGCATATTTGAGAGCTCGAACTTGATAGCTCACAGTTGCCCAGCCCAAAGACAGCTTCTTTATTGACGTTGATTGGGCTTTCAGCTGCTCCAGTGCCCAGGCCTCAAGTCTAGGCGCGACAAACCGATGTGACAAATCGGCAATGTCTAAGTACCGGCAAAAGCGGTTGTAATCGTGATTTTTGATACTGGTAGTGTTATCCGCCATAATCAATAGGTATTCTGGGTCAGTTGGCCTGACGTGCAAGAGCTGACCGTCAAAGGGGTTCAAATTTAACCACCCAAGCAGGAGTTTACTCACCTGCCATAAAACATCAGCAGAAAATGTTGGAATGCCAGGGGCGTAACCTCAGGAATTAGAATCGGGTTCTCGTCACAGCTGCCCTCCCCGGTTGAGCTTTCTTGTTCGGGATGTTCGCTAGGTAGCTGCTGGGCAACTGGAAGCGCAAACATACCCCTAAATACTTCAGATTCTTCAGTTAAAAGAGACGATTGAATCTAAGAAATCACATCAGCAAGAGTGCGATGCTATATATGCGGGGACGTTACAACCTTGAATAGGACCCTTCCAATCTGTAGAACTGCACTCCCATCAGGAAAATAATACTCTGGATGCCTGGTCGTGGAAGAAACAGTGCTTTCGGATTGATTTGACATAATTTCAGAAAATTACGAGGGGGCGGAGTGCAGGATGTAGTGGGGTGGCAACGGACGAAGGTTGTGGCTCGGGTCTGATTCACTCATCGATGTTATCGAAGGCTGACGTCATGAGGCTTATTGAATTCACATAATCTGAGACATAGGTGGTAGATGCGTAGGGCTATTATACAAATAGCTCCAACAGCTCTATAGCGAAATGACTCTAGGTCATCCACTTCGAACAGAATGCGATAGAGACCAGGAGCCAAACGTCAGCGGCGTAGAGCTTGTCAGGACCGAATTCGTAGTATCACGTGTCCACATTCCTCACTTGTTTTTGCAGCCACCATGTTCCAGGTGCAGGGTGCAAAGCCTGGGGAGGCAGGAATGCGACCTGGTGTGTTCTCACCTGTCAAAAACTTGGATTTATACAATCAGACCAAGCCTTGTGAGGTTCCGCCTGGATGCTATGCTGAACTTGGTCGGTCCCCTCCGTGTGAGCTGCGAGAAGGTCGTAATGGGAGGGGTATATGGACTAAGCCGGTGTTGCCCAATGAGCTTATTCCAAGGAGAGGTGCGTGCGATTTTTTCCATCTATGCTGGAACAACATACTTATGAATTGATGAGGGTGTAGGTGCCGTTATGATGCGGCCTATCCCAGATGTTACTGCTCTCTCGACTCAATATCTTGGAGACCACTGTTCTGCCTGTCACGAGGAACGGAAAAAATCTCAGCCGCTCAAAAGGTGTCAGCGGTGCCGGGCTATCTTGTATTGCGATCAGGTTCGTCGCTATCGTCTTTCGCATTGTCCGCTCTAAATTCATCGATCCTCATAGACATGCCAAAGGTTCGACTGGCCGTTGCACAAATTTGAATGTCCTGCTCTCATAGCGTATGCAGAACATCGGGCTGCCAACCCTGAATCTAAGGAAGACGCAGAGATGTCTAAAGATGAGATTCCCGTTCCGTCAGAGACCATACGTGCATTGGGTCGGTTATTGTGGCTTCAATTCCGGGAGAAGCCTGGTAGCGGCAGAGTACGTACCTACGATCATTCATCTTCTAACTTTGACTTATTTAGCGTGTCTTATCCTAGCGCAAGGAATTTGAGCTATTGCAATCTCGTAGGCCCGACGTAACTTGTTATATCGCCTGAGCTGAGTCGAGGTTTTGATAGACCGCGAGGGCCTTGCTCCATCTTCACCGCAGACAGCATCTTATACCAGACTTGGTCACGCTTTAGCGTCATACATATCACTTGGCGCCCCATCCCCCGAGAAGTTGAATGCTCTTGGGATAGGTTCGGCGAAAGACATTGTGGATTTGCTTTCAAAGGTGCGTAACGTTAGGATCCTCGCTTGTAGCATCTGAATTCATAACCGGTAGTTCTCAACCAACGCACACACACTATCTTCTCCTTCGCTCACCCCAATCGGAGTAGCACTCTCCCCCATCGCAGCTCTCATCAACCACTCATGCACGCCCAACTGTGTGGTAGTGTTTCCCAAAGCATCAATGACAAAGAAAGTCCCTAACGAGATGGTAGTCGTGGCCTTGGCGAATATTAATACTGGGGAGGAGGTGTGTTCCTTTTTTGCTTTGATTTCGCACTGAGTACTACCTAAGCCATCTATATGCGCAGCTCACCACTAGTTATGTTGATTTGACGCTTCCAACGGAACACCGTCAGAAAATCCTGAACGAAAGATACATGTTCAGTTGCAAGTGTCCCCTCTGCAAGATTGCATCCGCTCGCTCTAGCAGCGTCGTCGACGGCCGACGAGCGCTGAGGTGTGGTAGCCGGCCCTGTGAAGGCTTCCTGCCTATGCCTGGTTCGTGATATTCGCTCGCACTAGTTTCCGATACCAATCTTCTCTCACCAGATTTGGACGACCCGAAGCTGCTCAAAGCGGAGGTGAAATGCCTCCAATGTAGGCAGACCTCCATAGTCGAACCACCAGCCATCTCGGATGCCATCCGAATTGGAGAGCAAGGCTTAGAGAAAGCCGAAGCGCTTCAACTCGAGGGTAAGCCCCTCTCGCCCTCGCCAAAATCCTTCTCGCTTAAAGCCAAACAGACCCCGACCGAGCATTCACATACACATCCAACCTTCTCCCCCTCGTCTCCACCTTTTTCCACGTCGGCGCACACCCCGTGCTCAGCCTCGCCCGCGTCCATCTCTCGATCCTCATCACCCGACTGGCATCAGACCCCTCGATCATAGACCAGACAGTTCAAGCCGCGGCGCGCGTCGCAGCAGGCGTTTCGGCCATTCACACCAAGGGACATCCGGCGCGGGGAATAGCGTACGCCGAACTTGGGAAACTCTTGACCGTAGACGAATACTATCGAGAGGGACAAAAGCCGATTGAACCTACGCCCAGCCAGCTTGATCCTGATGCAAACCCCGTGTGGCATGCCGGAGATGACGAAGGCGTTCCACGTGGGTTCGAGAGGCTTCGGATCGCGCATTATACTCTTATGCAGGCGCGCGAGGAACTCATGATTGGGTTTGGGTGGATCAACGAGGGCGGTGCGGTTGGGAGAGAGGTTTCCGAGTTGGCAAAGAGTATCGAGCGGGAGGTAGCGATTTGGAGAAGGGCAGGTGGAGGGAGACGCCCTGGCCCCAACGCTGTGTCTTGATCCCACTCGTCCAAAGAGAACGTATTGTACCACAATAAAAAGGAGAGATGAACCCAGTAAATCAATTATGTTTGCTTCGGTATTTCATACATTTCGAGCCTCCCCATGTCCAGCGCATACAGTTTACCTTTCTGCTTTTCTGCTCTACTTGGACAACGATAAAGACATCAAGCTACCGACAAACGTCAAAATCTACAAAATAGCGTCAGTATTTTGATCGAAGCCAATTAGGCCCATGTCAATACTCACCAAACGAGGCCGAATGTCAACGATATCCTCAGGGACCAAGAAGATGAGCGCATTCATCTTGCGCGCAATCGAAATGGCGAGTTTTGCTGTTCAGCCGGAAGGTAAGTTTCCAAACTCCACAAACTACACTTGCACAACTAACCGTTTTGTTTCTTCTCTTCATCATTGCGTGCAGGATTATGCACCAACGCATAATCCACAATACCAGGCCTCAACCCGTCCAACAAGTCAAGGAAGAACACAGCAGACGACAATGCCGGATCCTGCATCCACCATACACATTAGTTTAAATACTTCTATAAAGAGACTAGATGTACACACCTTGAAGGAACGCAACGGCGCACTGTTAGGCGTGGCCCCAGCCCGCGCCCGCACAGTGTCGTTCGCCCACCGTAACAAGTCCTGATCGGACGGCGGACGACCAGTCTTAGTAAGCGACGAAAGCGTCTTGTAGATGCTCAGCCTATAAAAGAGAATTCAGATCCTCGCGTGAGCATACATCTCATCTCAGCCCACACCCACGCCCAAACCCCCGCATCAAGGGTGGGCACTCCACACTCAGATCTCGTGGCCACCCACACCATTGCCCAGAGCCATCGCCAGTAGCCATCCAGAACGACCACATCGGGCCCAAAAGCACATCCAAAATGAAAACAAAACAGCATCTCACCTCATCAACTGCCACACCAGCCCAAGCACAAGCGTCTTCCTCCCATCTACAATATCAGATCCCTGGATCCCAACAATATGCATCCCATTCGACTTGGCCAGATCTACTGCATAGTTGTTGTTCTCAACTGCCTTGAAACGCGATAGCCCCGCGTGTGGGACCGGACCTTCGTCTTCGTCGTCGCCTGTTGTGAAGGTCGCTTGGACAGGGGATGTGGGAAGAGGTTTGGGCTTGGAGACACGCCGCCAGACCACGGAGCCTGGGGTTACTTTGTCGAACGCTTGGATGATAACCACACCATCCTAATAGAATACGTAAGACACCCGATCCAGGCGGAGCGCAGAACCGCATGTACCTTGAGATCATCGAACAAACTATAAACACTAGGCTCCACATTCAACGAGTTGAGCCAGAGCGTGAACACACGCGCCTCACGCTCGCCCTCAGCATCAAAGTCCTCGATAGCCTCAGTCGGCATCTACCCAACACGCTCATTGGAAGCGATTCATAATACAATACTAGTGAACGTACCGGCTCCTCGAGAGGCGCAAGGCCCGGATGGGTATTGAACAAATGAGCAGTAAAGGCCAAGTTCAACTTGGGGTTTCCGGAGACCATTGCCTGAGCGGACAAGTACTTTCTGCACCCAATCTTGTCTGCATTTTGCAAGACCTAGAGGTGATAGCTGTTAACTAATGTGCGCAAGGCTGGGCAATTTACTGACCAATTCCGCACGCTTCAAAGGGTCTCGCTCTTGCAAGGGTGCACGAGAGCATTCGGCGGGCTTGAGCTGGTTGAGCAAGATCGTGTAGTTCTCGCCATCCATTACATCCCTGCTGAAGTTGTTTACTCTGTAACAAGGACAAGGGTCAGGCTATCGAACAAGCTCGACCTTAACCAGAATACGTACTTGCGCTTGTGCCCCGCAGCCTTCAAATGATAGTTGAACCACCGAAGGAGCAGCTGGTCAGGCGGTAACCTAAGCAGATCTTCAACAGTCTCGCCTTCCTCGAGCAAACTAGACAGACAATCAAATCAATATCAACCCTAATAACCCGCTCGTAGCAGAACTTACCGATACAGCTCGGGATGGTTCTTCAAATCAATCTTGCTGAGCAACCCCCGACGAATAATCTGCCAAATCAAGCCCAGGATCAAGTGCTCTCGCCCCTCTGCGATATCGCTCGATCCGATATTTACGACTGAGCATCCGATAGCCTACAATATAGCAAGTTAGACAACACTCCAATGACGTCCGTGGGTGAACTTGGGACCGACCTTGGCAGATGTAATAACAATGTTATTATTCTCAGTGATCTGGAACGCGTTGAGGCCCTTCTTTGTCTTGGGCGTATTCAACACACGCGTATCGATCGTGTCGGGCACCGAGTCGTTGATCAGTTTACACAGAATCAATCCGTCTGCGCACCCAAATCCATCAGCCAGTGATCCAATTACCCAGAAGAACCACAAACTAACCTCGGCATTCATCAAACAACTGCATACTATCCGTAGGGATGGGCAAACGCGCTCCAACATCCGGATCACCAGCAAGCACCTACGACCCATAGTCCAAAGATTAATATCCGCCTTCCCTCAGTCAATTACAACCAAATCAACTCACGCCGTTGATATGAATCGTAAACTCGCTCCGCTCATCCTCGTTGATCGTATGACTAACATTCGCGTTCGATCCTTGTACAGTGACCTTCCCAGCTTTAGTAGGCAAGATCGTGCTCGCGCGCGCCGTGCGCAGCTTGGTTACCAACTACACAACCATACCGTCCACTCATCAGCACTCGCCGTTCACCCCACCTAACCAAATTCTTTACTTACCTCGACCCAATCTTCCAGTTCAACTTTACCCGAAGCATCCACACTCACACCCTTCAAAACCTCCCGAACCTGATCATACGAACCCTCGCCCGAAGCCTGCAACGCAGCAATCGCACTCGACTTGCTCACAGACCCAGGCGAATCCGTATCCAACGCGCTACACACCCAGTCCTTCTTCAACACCTAACCAAAATAAAGAAAAGATAAAGTAGGGGACGTACTTGAACTTGTTGATAAGATCAAACATCTCCTCCTGCGACACCTGCGGATACTTGCGCTGCAACTTGATCGCCTGCATCGTGTGTTAAACTGTCGTGTATAATTCGCGTAGAGAGCTAGAGTTGGGAGTTATATGTGTTCTTTGCGCCTGCGGAGGGCAATGCGCGGCTCGCGGTACGCTGCGGTAGGCTGTCGTGCGAAGGAGAAAGGCGGTGCAACGCGTCATCGCTCATTACGGTATATGAATATTAGTCAGCGTGGTACATCACATTTTTTGTAATCGCTTTCATTTGTCTTTTTGTAATCACTTCATTATTCTTTTTTGTAATCGTCGTTAATACTCTTTCCCGACCGCCGTCTGAACTCACTTCTTATAACGGCCACGGCCCTCCTTTAATGATCACCATTGCTCTTTTCGTATTCAACACTCAAGAAACCCAACTGATGCGAACAGATCGTCATTCATTATACCCGTCAACCGCTTCGATCCCACCCGAAACCTAAACACCCAGCGCCCAACGTTCCTCCCCTATCTCAAACTCAGCTCGCCCCTGTCCCCTATTCTCAGCTCGCTCGTCGGACTCATGACTCACGTATTCACACAATAGAGAAGCGAATCGAATGATATAAACCCGAAGGTGGAAACAAAGGAGAGTATGTACAAAAGAACAAAACACACCCTACAGCACAGCGAGTCAGATAAGAGAGAAACACATGCAGACAACCATAATGATAGGTATGCCAACCGCAAAGACCAACACAATCAGGAGAGACAACGAAACCAACAAAATGCATCGAAAACAGATCAGAGATTAGATTAGACAGCGAATTAAGGTGCTTTTGGGCAAAGCTAAACACAAGCAAAAGAGTCCATAACGATAACTCGGCGCGCGAGGGGATATCTAGGCGGAACGGAACGCGCACGAGGGTATTGGGGTTTTGGGCCGGATGCCAGATCCGAGCCTAGAATGGTGGAGTGGGGGTTGGGGGTCGTCAACGAACGTGGACCCGTAGCGAATCGGTCGCACGGGAGGTCAGGCGGTTCGTGTGGCCAGAAGGTGGGGATAGGGCATGCCAAATTGCGGTCGACACCAGTCGAGCCGCCGGCGCGGGAGTAGATAGGGGGAAAGGGGAAACGTAGGCAGTGCCAGTATAATCGCGGTTGATGAAGCCCCGGTGACCCACAGCGCCTCGGCGCTATGCAGTCAAGGAGTTCCATCGCCGTTTCGTCGCAGAAGAAACCAGCATCGACGAGAGCACTTCGTACCAAGCGGAGCATCTCGATCGTCAATAGCATGGTCGCACCGCCACATGAGGAATTCATCCAGGAATAAAATGTCGTGTCCGTAAAGCGTTGAATCGTAAAGCGTAAAATCATCAGTCGTAAATTCGAAAAGATATATGGGCGTCGAATGTCGAGCGCCGGTAGATTATGATTAAAAGCCCGCCCATTGAGCAGGTCCTGAGATATGCGGTCGCTCCTGGAACGAGCCGAATGTATATATGAGGGGGGCCCCGGGGGGCGGCGGGGCCAGAGGTCCGGCAGTCTCGTCGCAAGGTCGAGGAGGGGGTAACGCCGTTCGCACGACGATTGCCGGACAGGATTTTCGGGTTGAGGAATATAAGAAGGGATAGACAAGACCAGAACCGGACTAATACGGAAACGAATCGAGAAGCGACGAGAGGCATAACAGAGCGTCAACAGCACCCGGGCCCGGGTAGCTGCGACGCGCGACGACGTCCCTCGACGTGATTAGGAGAGCATAATGACCAACGAAAACGACGAGTGCGCGTGTGTGCAGGGACGGAAGGCATAGGAGTCCAAGCCACTTTTGTTCGAGGCAACGGCCGCCGGGTATGGGGGGCTATGGGCGGCCGGAAAGAGAGGCATGGGGAAAGGCGGATCGGAACAAGAACGAAACGAGACGGAGGTGCAGACGAGAGACGGCGCGTGTATCAATGCCCGTCTACTTGTCGTCTGCACTGATGAGCTCCGTCACGATTCGTGCAACGACGTTGACGGCCGCAACAACGGCCGGACGATGAGACTCGGCCACACGGGGCAGCACCTTCTGGGCGAATTTCTACATAGAAAGAATGAGTAAGCAGACGTCATTTGAAATGAAAATTGACAACTCACGTCAGGGTGCCAGATGAGAATTGCAGCACGAAGCCTCGCACGACGGCTCTTGCCGCTCGAGTGATGCGGCGACAAGAGGAAAGCAGCAATGTTCTGCGTCGTGAGGTCATGGAACGAGGACGCGGTGCCCAGGACCGGCCAGGGAATGTCATAGAACGTAAGGTTCGACGAGAGCGGCTTGCCCTTTGTCGGCTTGGCGTCCTGGAACTGATTGTCAGCGATGAAAAAACAAGCGGAAGTATCGAAATCACATACCATCAACTCGGCGCACGCCTTTTCGTAGGTGACCCAGGCTTCGGCGACAGCCCTCTCGCCCATATTGCTGCGCGCACGGTCCTTCTCAACACGATCGCGAGCGTCCTTGGCATCGCGAGCACGGCCCTCACTCTTGGCACGCTCCCGCTCACCACGCTGCTCCCGATCGGAACCGCGATCGTCCTTGCGACCCCTTCCATCCCGACTCTTCTCGCGGAACCAACCCTGGTACCACTTCTTGCCGTCTGCGCCGGTCTCACCAGGGTGGTGGGTCTGACTCCTGCCCCGCTCGTGCTTGCGGGCGTGCAGCTTGCGCTCCTCCTCCTCTTGCGCCTGGGCTGCCCTCCGCAGCTTCTCCTCTGCACGGCGACGCTCCTCATCCTGCTGTTTGCGAGCAGACTCCTGGGCGAGACGCTGGCCCTCCTCGAACCAAGTCTGGGCCTGAGCCTTGCGCTGGCGAGTCTCCATGCGCTTGAGGGTGGCATCGCGCTCGGCGATCAGGCGGGCTTGGCGAGCAGCCGCAGGGTCGGTGTACTGCTGCGGCTGGGGCATAGACTGAGAGCGGCTCGCATAGCGGTCGTCCTCTCGCTTGACCGAGCGGTATGCATCGGTGGGCTGCTGAGACAGCGAGGGGCGGGAGACCGAAGTCTTGCGCGAGTGAGAGTAGGCCTCGGGGGCCGCGGGCAGGGGGTTTGTCGAGCGCGGGGCGGGAACGGGCGCAGATGCGGACGGGCGGGGGACAGGGACCGATGACGACGATCGTGGCACCGGGCGGGAAGACGAAGACGACTGCTGGGTGACGGGGGCAGCAGCTAGGCGGGACTGCGAGGGGTTGTTCGCATGGCGGTAAGGGTACGAGGAGGTCGGGTGGGATTTGGTTGGGGTGGAGGCGGGGGTGGCGGGAGTGTAGTGATAGGCGTACTGCTTGCTCGGGGGAGCGTACTGGGTGTTGATCGCAGTCGGGTACGAGTTGAAGCGCGGACGGGCGTCGGCGAGTGCGTGGGCCATGGCGGCGGGGTGGCGGTCAGGGCGGCGACACGGTGTGGTGCGGGCGACGTGGGCTGCGGTGAGCTCGTGTGTCGTCGTCGTTGGCAGGCGCACAACGAAAGCAGTCGGCGGGGGGAGATTCGGAGGCAGGCTAGGAAACACAGACCTGGCCTGTAAATGCCCGGCTGACTTTGTTTTCATCCGGCGGATGCAAATACCCTGAGCACAGACCACGGTGGCTTGACACAAATCAACTCATTTTCCGCTGCTTTTGCGCTCGAGTCAGTGTGTAGTGCGCATCATAGGTGCAGTGTGCTCGTCGCAAGTCTCGCCCTCTCCACCGTACCGCACAGACCCAGCGTCACCGGCCAATCGCCCATCTGTAATCGCCCCAATCAGACCCCCAACCCATTGTTTCCCATTTCTCCTCCCCCTCGGGTCCCACGCTGCCCATCGTCAATCGTGTTTTGTCTGGGAGCACTGTCCGTTCCGGGCTCGAGCACAAGTCCGGCCCCGCCGCTGCCCCGGTTCTGCTTTTCTGCCAGTTCTCACATCCTCTGTGTGTGTTTCCCCCGCTTCCCCCGGGCTTTTCTCGCATCATCGCAGTGCATTCCTCATAATGTTACGTCACATACACACACTGGCTCCACCCTGGCCGCCCATTGATCCCCCGCATGCCCAATCCGGAACACGAACCTTAATCCTGCACGCGACCGTTTCTCATATGGACATGTGATTCCGGACCATGCCCAAAAGCTGCCCTCGCTCGATCGAAATGAACCTAGGCGCAAACACTTCCCGCCCTTTCATTTCGTCGGCCTTCGCAGTGTTAGCTATGACCACTCGGCCGTACGCACCCGCAGGCGTGACGCTATCGGCCTTGGCCCTCGTGTCTGATCACATCGCCGCCCCTGTCCGCCGCGCCACGACGGAACACCGTTCGACATGCCTCACCCCCATTCGCGAGCCGTTATCAGCCTACGGATGTTCGCACACGATAATCTACCAATTCAAATCACCGCGCAGCGTCTACGACCCATCGAGCAAGACAATTCACTCGCGTATGACACACGAGGCTGCCTCGTGTTGCGCTACTCCCATATGTCATATATGAACGGGCCTAGGAACCCACGGGCCGTAATGGTAGGGCTCGAGAACGCCCAACACGATTGCAGGAATAAGAACGCGGTGTCAGGGCGCAGCGAAGACGGTGCGTGAGATTTCACTTCTGTAGTGATACTACGTACCCCACTTCAGGGTGCTCGAATACCAGGCCTGGCCGTCGAGGACGCGTCTATCCTGTTATGTGTTCACGCCAGGCAAGTGAGTTTGCGAGACTACATCTTCCATTGCATCAGCGTTCGAGTGTCCGCGGTCATGTCCGGCCACTCACCTCTCGGTCAGAATCGCCACCCACGTCCCTGCGACCTTGCGCCCCCCAGACGTAAGACTGACATACGACCCCGCCTTTTCTCGGACTCGCTCCCGACGCCGTAATCTGCTACACCTTCCTGATGTACTTTACACT
The DNA here is from genome assembly GCA_015039395.1 of Ceratobasidium sp. AG-I. Classification (NCBI taxonomy): domain Eukaryota; kingdom Fungi; phylum Basidiomycota; class Agaricomycetes; order Cantharellales; family Ceratobasidiaceae; genus Ceratobasidium; species Ceratobasidium sp. AG-I. The sequence goes on from MU132175.1 coordinate 163,431, forward strand.
CAAGTAGTAAAATCACCGTAACAGGGCAGTATGCTCCGTAGCGCACGCACACCACCTGCTCTTAAGTACATAAATTGGCAAAAATGCCAAAGTCAAACGCCTCCACTCCACCGTGGTAACATCGCACACTCATCCGCCTCGTGCTGTCGATCTTCCTAGAGCCGTGCTTTCATTCTCGCGATCTTGCACCCCTGTGGAGGTCCTCCCATCACCCTCCGAAGCAGAACACCGATGTCCAATAAAGATATCCAGCGATGACAGATGTCATTCTTGGGACATTAAACCGATATAAACGCCAGCAGGACATCTCGCAGCACCTCGATCCGAGCGGCCCGCCAGATCGTCAAACTTCAGAGCTCCGCCTTCGAACTGGGGTCGACATGCTTTAATTCGGGGTGCAGTATTATAGGCTGATCGCAGAGTGAGCTGGCACACGACACGTTCCAATTGATTTTTCGATACTTTCGCTGGCACTTGGCACTATACAGCTCCACCCGACGGAAGGACCCTATCATCCGACGCCCCACCCGAACCGAGCCAAGATTTTTCTCGAATCGGTCTAACTGAATGTATGGAACACAAAAAATTGTCGAGTAGCACGATCTGTCGCGCTGGCGATCCAGCCCTGTTTGAAGTGGTCCCACGTCCGGATCGCAACCCCTAAAAAGTCGGTGCTGCCCCACACAAACGGAAAACGTGTTACGACGCCGCCGCGCGGAACCCCATCACGACAAATATATATGTCCGAGATCAGAGCCCCAAATATTACCCCACACCCACGCCAGGGAAAATTCCGGCTGATGTTCGCAATTGATGTGCGCGCATAAGAACCGAGGCTAGTCCACGTCGCGGGATGCTACACGTGTAGCAGCCCCCGCACACGGCATTTGTGCTGTAGCCGGATGGCGTAGTGACCCTGTTTCGGTGTATGGCAACGTATGGCGGTTGTGATGTCTCGAGGGTGGTTGTTTGTTCCCCCAGATCGGCAAGTATGAGTTTTTTTCTCCGGTGCGTTTTCTGGACCGTATGTAGACTAGATGCGCTTGCGAATCGAGATACTACGTGGCGGCTACGCTTGTTAAGTCGTACATAGTCCGACTCGTTCGTTGTTGTCCAGAAAGCGTTCCTCCATACAATAAAGAATCAAATGATTTTTGTGCCACATATCACAAAACTGTATCTCCGGTACACCACCGCAGACTTTCTACGCAGAACATTCGACTCATCCAGCCTCTAAACCTTGGTCTGAAACACTCTCAAAATTTTACACTTCCACCGCTGGCGGCCGAGTATAGTACCCGGTATTAGCGTACGCGTCCAATCCGTTGCGCAGTCGGGGAGTCAAGCCCGGGGATGCGCCGACCCCGAGTGGACCGCGGAGGTTGTTGGTTCTCCAGGTGGGGGTGTCGGTGCCGTCCGGGCTATTCGGGTGGCTACAATACAGCCACACTGCTTTTCCGCACTCCCCACGGATTTTAGAAAAGCGAGTCGGCTAATATGACTCGTCGGATTACGACGCTCCGCAGGGGGGAACTTGCTCGAATGTCCTGGGGTGTGGTGGAGGGGATGGAGGGATTCGTAAGTTCAGGCGGGAGAATGTTTGTCATCTCGGGCGGGAGCGGGTGTGATTTGTAAACCCGATCATTGTGCCTGTTTTTGATTTGTTCCCGCTTGGCTAATTAGTCACGTGGCTGAGCGGGAGCTATTTGCTTCCTTTGGGGAACATGACACGAATGAATTACGAGATGTGGTCGCCATCCGTTGCGCACAGGACAAGGGAGCGTTGCGAGCGAGAACTTTGCGCTATCGTAGCGCAGGTTCTGAGACTCAATAGACGTGATCCGCCGAAACATCACATTCTTTGCGCATTGTGCGAACAGTGATCCGGATAGTAGTGTAGGTCTCAAATAGTCGGTGCGCCGCTTTTCACTCCGCTAGTGTGTAGATCAGCATCGGTGCGTTGCGATACATCGAAGACACGCTGCGTATACTGGACTGCTATGCATAGCAAACGTCTAGGCTTCGTGCACGTTTTGGGAACTGGCGCATATCAGACAATAGAATGATTGGCGTAGTTAGATGCCTGATAAGATGTGTCAGAATTTAGTGTGTATAGGCGTAGGGCGAGCTGCCCATCATGGGCATATTTGTTTGGTGTCGAGATCAGATAAACAATGGAGATCATGTGCGTACCTCTGTTTGTCCCTACAGACACCCACAAACCCACACACCGAGCTGGTTCCAACCGCCCAACACCCCTATCCAGGCAATCGAACAAGCTCACAGAAATTCGGCACAGAAATTACCCAAACTCTAACCTAGGTCGATATGCTCATTTGGGCCTATCCCTATCGCAGGCGATAGACTTTGCTAACGATACACGAGGCTCCCGACGCGAATCCACGCTGCGCTGTTCGTGCACACGTGTAGGTTGCGCCTTGCGCTTCGGGGAGTGTCTGTCATCGCGCTCTGGTAAACATCGCGAGGTCGACATGTGTGGTCATCGCCCTGGTTGGCGGGATAGTCATCTGATACAATGAGAGCAGTTGGATGAATGGGATTAGCCCGGCAATCCCGCGTTGAAAAGGCATGCTTTCAAAACTGGTCTAACGACAACGGCTGTGGCTCCTAATTAGCGGTAGAAATTAGAAGTTTGCCTTTGGGAGGATAGGCTAGCGGGAATGTCCGACTGGAGGAACAACTAATTCATTGCATGTATGCGGGTGAATACATGCGTTCTTTCCGACAGGGGTGGACGGAGCTCTGGGCTCATTGTATGGAGCGCCTACAACAGTTGATCCTAACAGTTTCGCATAGGGGCAATTTTTTATTAGCCTCCTTAGTGCCGATTTGCTACTGCTTCATCGCTTAGACGACGAAGTCCTTTGGCCCAAATGAACTCCTAATCACAGGAAATAAGCTCACGAAAGCACTGGATTGACCAGCTAGGACTCACCGTTGTACGTTTGATCATCTCCTCTGTGCACTCGTGCTCAGCTCCCGGCTGGACCCACACATCTAGAGTCCGACAGACACCAGCTTCCTTGAGTCGATCGACAAACGCTTTCGAGCCGCCCTCGTCGTAGGGTACCAGTGTATCCTCGGCTCCGCTCAGGACCAACACGTCCTTGTCTCTGAAGTCATCGATTTTGGGCTGTGCGCGTTCCAATTCTCGTTTGAGCGAGTTGGGGAGGTAGGGCGGGGCGAATGGAATGCCCAGGCCAGCGGCTCGGTGGCCTAGGAGGGTGAGGTATGAAGGTGAGCCGATGATTGGGACGAGGAGCGAGACGCGGGGATCGTGAGCGCCAATGTGCCATGCCCCGTGTCCTCCCAGTGATATTCCCGCGAGCCTGAAACAAGTTTACATTCATGCACATAATATAAATGGATAAATGGGGTGAGCTCACATCCACTTGTCAATTGTCCTCTCGTCATTTGGGAATAGAAGTGGCTCGAGATGCGAAATCAGAAAGGAGACATCGGCGACTGTACCAGCGTACAGTGCGTACATATCGTGGAGGTGAGAGATGTTATCCAGCGATTGTGGGTCGGCTTGTCCGTTAGCAGCGGCCTTGATGTTACCGGAGTCATTCCAGCCCTCATTTCGTTTGCTATCCTTGCTTATTTAGGAACGCATATACAGAATAATGTCATTGAGCACCTACCCGTCAACAACTCGGTCTCCATGATTTCTCTGATCAACGAGTACGACCAGCAAATCTCTATCTTGCTCTTCCGGAGCGTGAGAAGCAGCTTCGGTGAGTACCGAGTTGGCTATCCGGTAGAGGTATTTCTCTTTCGCATTTCCTGCCCGACAGGGTAAGTTATGAACTTTTTGTAGCTGGGTGTTGTAGGCGTACCATATCGCCCGTGTAGCACAAACAGGACTCCTACGGGCAGCTGGCTATTTCGGCGAACTAGTTCCTCCAGGCCAATCACCTGGACAGCGATTCCTCCTATGTTGCGGTTCGTAATGCTAGCTTCAGACATGGTTCTGGTTCGAGACTTTTAGTAGACTAGTGATGCGACCTCTAGTTAGAGAGGGAGGGAAAACGCAGTAAAGCCAAGATGGGGCTTTAGCAGCTGCTTTGAACCTATAATTATGTCGCAATTGCCCTGGATCAGTCAGCGGGCGGGATATCTTAGCCGGCGGACCGGCGCCGTGCTCTTACGTGAGCTGACGCGCTTTGTTTTGCTCAACTACAATCGCGTCTTGTCGAGCTGTGTTTGTTAGCTTCGCTTGATTTTTCAACTCCTGTATCTCGTTGATTTCGTGACAAATAGCTGGTTCACTCTTTCAAGTTGCTCTTTTGGTCAAATTGCATATATTCAAATTACAACATACATACTGGTGATGCACAAGTTTCTAGGCGGCTGTCTGTAATATTGGACCCCCGGATTCTCCTAGAGACGACTCTTTGCGGCTTCTTCTCCCTGTCGACTTAGCCCTTTTGCCCAAATAAAGTCCTACATTATGTTGTGAGCAGATTGGAGGAATAGGCACGTTAATTGGAACTAACCGTCGCATGCTTAATCATTTCCACAGTACACTCATGGGCAATTTTTGGCTGGACCCACACCTCCAAAGATCGACAGACTCCAGCCTCCTGCAGCTGGTCGACAAACGCTTTCGCACCACTCTTCACAAAACTGACTGAATGGTCGTCCGCCCCAGCCAGCGCCAGTATTTCTTTGTTTTTGAAGCTGTCGACTTGGGGCTGGGCTCGTTCGATTTCTTGTTTGAGGGAGTTGGGGAGGTAGGGTGGGGTGAGTGGTATACCTACACCAGCGGCTCGACGTCCGAGATGTGTGAGGTATGCAGGTGTTCCGGCGATTGGAATTAAAAGGGAGACGCGGGGATCGTGGGCAGCGATGTGCCAAGTTGCGTGTGCTCCTAGGGAGAACCCCATGACCCTATATGCCGATTAGAACCCGGATAGTCAGGCAGACGAACCGACTTACATCCACTTGTCGATAGTCCTGTCGTCGTTTGGGAATAGCTTCGGTTGGAGATGCGTCATGAGGAAGGAGACGTCGGTAACGGTGCCCGTGTACAACGTGTACATGTCGTGAAGGTGAGAGATATTGTCCAAGGAGTCCGGATCGACTTTTCCGTCAATGGTCTTAATCGCCCCCTTTTCTTTCCAGCCTTCGTTTCGCTGGCTATCCAACTATTTAGAAAGCCACAGCAGGTTTGGTACTAGCAGCACTCACCGTTCGACAACACGGTCTCCATGATTCCTCTGTTCGACCACAACTACCAATAGCTCTCTTGCCCGTTCCTCAGAAGCGTGGGATTCAGCTTCAGCGAGCGCTGAATTAGCAATTTGGTATAGGTACGGCTTTTTCGCGTTTTCTGAGGGTTTGTATCAATGGGATTGTTCTCAACAAATGAACTGACGCACCATATCGACCATGTAGCACGAACAACACCCCCACCGGCAACCGGCTATTCTCTCGGACCAATTCCTCTAAGCCAACGACCTGAATGGCGATTCCTCCAATGCACCGGCTTGTGACGCTAGCTTCAGGCATTTCCCCGATCTGGTGGATTTAAAGTGTAACGGCTGCCTGTCTAACTGTGTGGTGGGTATTGTTGTTTGGGACGACATAATTTGCACGTGATTTAGGGTAAGGTGCTTTATTTATACTTGACGACCACCTCTGAGCTTTGGGTTGACTTTCGATTCGTTAGATATTTGACGCCAAAAAAACATGATTTAGCATTGCGCTCTGGCTCCCGAACTACCACTAACATTCTGTTGCATAAGTATGTTCACATAAGGATATCAGTGCCGCTACTGCCCGTAACGAAGCGTGGATGGGTTCCAATCTGTCCGAACTAACGCACGCATATAAACAAAATACTACTTGTAATGTGAGTAAATGGGAGGGCTAGGACAGGCGAACCAGAACCAACCTTCACATCCTCAACCATCTCATCCGTAAACACATGACCAGTCTTTGGCTGGACCATGAGGTCTAGAGTTCGACACACGTTGGCTGGTGCGAGCTCATCGTAAAGAAACGATTTGCAGCCGCTTTCCTCGAAACCAACTGTCTTGTCGTCCTCTCCAACCAAAACTTTTATATCTTTGCCTTTGAAGTTATTGACTCGGAGCTGGGTTCGCTCTATTTCTCTCTCGAGGGGTTTGGGGAGGAAGGGTGGGGCGAGCGGGATGCCTTTGCTAGTGGCTTGATGCCTGAGATGGGTGAGGTATGTAGGAGTTCCAGCAACCGGAATTAACAAGGTGACACGAGGGTCGTGAGCACCCACCCGCCACGTCGCGTGTGCTCCCAGTGAGAACCCGGTAACCCTAAAACAAGCTATTACAGTAGCTCAGTGGGGAAGTTGGCTTCGCTCACATCCATTTATCAATTATCTTTTCGTCATTTGGAAATAGGCATGCCTGGAGATGGGTGATCAAGAAAGAGACGTCGGCGGCGGTACCGGTAAACGTTGTGAACGTATCGAAAGGGTGAGAAATGTTGTCCAATGATTGAGGATCGATTTTCCCATTTACAACTTTGATACTGCCATCTTCTTTCCAACTTTTGCTTCTCTGGCTATCCTCGGCCTTCAAAAAGAGACTGTATAAGGGATAGATTATAGTACTCACGGGTCGACAATTCGGTCCCCGTGGTTTCGTTGATCGAGAATGACTATCAATGGATCTCTCTGTCGTGCCTCAAGTCTCATCATGTCAGACTGATCGATTACCGCGTTGGCGATCTGGTATAGGTATGTCTCTTTTGCGTTTCCTGTTGAACGTCATATATCCAGACTGCTCTTACAGAAATACGATACACATACCATTTCGTCCATGTAGGATAAACAACACTGCTACCGGAAACTGGCGATTATTCTGGATTAGTTCCTCCAAACCAACGACCTGAATGTTAATTCCTCCTATGCATCGACTCGCAACGCTGGCGTTGGGCATGATTTCAGTCTTGGTGCGCTTGAATGTCTCTCTGTGGGTATGGTTGTCTCGTACTTGACCGCAACTAGGCGCCAAACTGACCAGCACGTGTGCTTGATCAAGGTTACTATACTGTAATTGCTATTTATTGACTGTGGGGTTATTTCTCTCGTCAATTTTCTTCGTTTGATCGACACTGATCGACGATGTTCATTGACATCTTACTCTCGATAGACGCTGAGCAGAGATCACAATGATGTTGCAACAAATCGTGATCCACGACAGGTCCCTGACGATCGTTCCTGTATGGCCGCTCCTGGCACGGCGTTGCCGAATACATACGCAAGCGCGTGTTCTGGCACCTGCTTGGGAGGGACCTGTTATACAAGTAAGCCATAGCTGTGCTCCAACCTTCAACTTCACGTCCTCACGTTTCGGTTTGACAAGAATGGGGATCGCATATAGTCTATACTATGAAACCTTCCCTGGCAAACCTCGATGGTCTGTCGACCAGATCCCGGACTTAACAGGCCAAACAATCATTGTCACTGGGTGAGTCTTCCCCTTTGCTATATTCTAGTATTATTATTCCAGCTCACAGAAAGTGATAATAGAGGAAACGCAGGAATCGGACGCGAGACTTGTAAGGCAAGTTGCTTCAGTTGCTTTCAAGTCATTGGCCATAACCCACCGTTCATTCCGTATTAGGCCCTATTGAACAAGGGCGCAAATGTCTACATAGCAGCTCGGGACAAGAAAAAAGTAGACCAGGCGATCGAATGGTTGACGAAGGAAACGGGCGGAAAGTCTGCTTACTTTCTTGAACTCAACCTGGCAGATCTCAGTAGCGTCAGGCGGGCAGCAGAAGATTTCAAGCGGTGAGTAATTCAGCTTCACGTTTGAGGATCTCCCTGGGTTGAACATCTGGTACAGGAAAGAGCAAGAACTCCATGTTCTATTCAATAATGCGCAAGTCCACTCAAAAAACTCATGCTTATATCCAACTAACATTCCAGCTGTATTACGAAGGGGTGTAATGGTCTCCCCAGTCGAACAGAAAACAACCAACGGCTACGACCTACAATTCGGCACAAACGTCCTCGGCCATTACCTTTTCACAACTCTCCTTCTTCCTGTCCTCATACACACGGCGAAAGTTTCCCCTCTAACAAGTAATATTTCTCATCTTCCCAATGCCTGATTCCATTTTGCCAACTAAAGACAATTCCAGATGGTACGGCCCGCGTGATTAACACATCTAGCAGCGCGCACTGGATCGCACCCCGTGGCGGGATCGACTATACCACTCTCACACCAAACAACCCAGAAGCTGAGGAGGCATGTCGGAAGCTAGGCTCAGCACGGTTACACGGTCAGAGTAAATGGGTCAGTCCTGGCATTTACTCCCTCAAATCCGCCGAAATGTCAAACATGCACCTTTGTTAGGGTGTTATCGCCTTTTCAGCGGAGCTTGCACGCCGCTACGGACCACAAGGTATCATTTCAACCTCTTTACATCCCGGCGCGGTGAGGAATACGTGGCACGATTCGCTAACAGGGATATGGGCCTGGCTCGTCGTATGTGCTTTCCTATCATTTCATCTGCACATACGCCAACTGCCGCCGATTTGTAGAATTTGACAACGAGACCCACCGCATGGGGGGCTTTAACCCAGTTGTATGCTGGCACTTCACCAGAGGGGGTGGGTTTCTCCGGCAAGGTAGGTTTAGACTTTATCTTTACGTCTACGAATTTCAGAAACCGACTCGCTTGGTAGTACCTCATTGCTTGGGGGCGACTATCTACCCCGCGTCCCGGCACGCTTGATGAAGGATCAGGGAAGAAGTTGTGGACGTGGCTGGAGGAACAGGCCAAGTTGCATTGACCACCACCCATAATATTTTGATACCCTCGACTGCAAACCTAACCAACCGCCCTTATTTATTGCGTGTATTGCAACCCTTTCTATGCATTTATATGCCCCAAGGAATTCTATTATGAGTCTATGGATGCAACAGCATCCCAAGTATAGCTACAAGTTCTAAAGCGTACAATCATACAGTTCGACAAGAAACCGATGCACGAGCTCAAGGCCTAGTCGCAAGCTCACGGCTTGATCGCAATCTTCAAGCATTGGCGCGACGACATCTTATCAAGCGCCTGCTGGAAGTCGGCCAGCTTGAACACATCCGTGACCATCCCCTTGGTCTTGATCTTTCCACTATCAAGATACTGCACTGCGCGGGGGAAGCAGTAGGTCTGCGAGAACGAGCCGATGATCTGATGGAAAACACATGGCGATGAGCACAACATTTCTGGGGGTTTACGTATATTTCGACTCACGGTGATCTCGTCTCCAAAGATCTTGGAAGGAGGCCAGTGGACGAGAGCCTTGTTCTCGTACACGCCGTAGATCATGAGGGTTCCTCCGCGGCGGACGTAGTTGATAGCGTCGTTCGCGAGCTTCTCGACACCAGTAGCTTCAACCTAAGCACGCATGATGCGCGCGTCAGATTCCGTGAAATAGTCGGAATGAGGCAAGTAAACGTACCACAATGTCGAAACCATGCTTGTAGTCCTCCTTAATCTTAGCCCATTGAGCCTCGGGGTTCGCGCGGTCGAGATCGATGTACTCGTCCGCGGCGTCGAGTTGACGCGCAATGTCCATCTTCATGCCCTTGTTGGCCGCGATGACAACCTTTGCTGCTCCATTCTGCTTAAGCAGTTGAGCGAGGATAAGACCGGTGGGTCCGGCACCTGAAATTAGATGATATGAATATCATAATCCAAATTAAAAACAAGAAACATGGACGCACCAAGAAGAAGCACCTCGCAGCCGACCTTCGGACGAAGCTTATCGAGGCCGTGGATTGCGCACGCGGCAGGCTCGAGAAGAGTTGCCTCCTCATCGGTCAGGTTGTGGATCTTGTAGCACTTCTCTTGCTTACTATCAGGGGCAGATGGTGAGTTGAGTGAAAAGAAATTGTGTGGAAGCTTACGCACTATGCAATGTAGTCCGCAAAACCGCCATCCATAGTCACGCCGCGAGCGTTGAAGTTCTCGCACAGGAGGGTCTCGCCGCGACGGCAGTAGAAGCAGTTTCCGCACTGAAATCAGCATGCGCGTTAGATAAAAAAAACATAACATAAAAGACTTGTGGACTAACAGTGATTCCGACATCGGCGACAACGCGGTCGCCTTCAGCGAAGCCAACAACGTCCTTGCCCATCTTCACGACAGTGCCGATTGCTTCGTGACCTGGGATGAGCTATGACGAATCATGACGAACCGTTAGTCGCGATCGGCGAGTTGGTTTAACGGCACCTACGGGGAACTTGGCAATGAACTCCCCCTCGTGAATGTGCTGGTCAGTTCCGCAGACACCTACAACCCCTATTAATACTGGATAGCATAGCATTTATGCACCAAACATACCACAGCATGAGACTATCAAACACAGTCGGTCAGCAGCCGAAGTATAAAGATACTGATTACACTTTACCTTTGAGCAGGAGGTCGCCGTCGCCGACCTGGGGGATCGGGACTTGCTTGATAGAGAATTTGGTGGGCTAACGAAACGCGTCAACAGAGCCCGACGCGATGTTTGTTACGCGTCTTACCTCGGTATAGTAGAGCGCGTTCATGGTTTCGGAAGACATGGCGAAAATTTGGGTTGGATTGAAGATAGGAGGTGGAGTGGGAGAGAGCAGGTAGATAGCGAGACGAGAGTCGGCAAAGTGTCTCTTATACCGTGACCAAAAGGATATGATAATATGACGTCAGTCTAATCTACCTCGATTTCATTTACAAAGTCTTACTTTGATCCACCTCTGTTACAATGCAATTTCATACCAATTTCACGTTTTCTGGGCAATCGGCACTTCGATAGCGATCAGTATGAGAATCTGGGGGCTGCCAATGACGTCGTTCACACCCCACACGCTGCCTCTTGCGGCGTTCCCGCGCTGAAAATATCCTTAAAGTCCCTCGAAAATGGAGCGTGGGGAAGTTTACCCTGCCGTTGTTACTTCTATTGATTGGATTGTGTTCTTTCTCAGCAGCCGAGCTCACAGGTATTGTTTCAGGGGCCACTGACGAAAGACCTACGCTGTCAACTGTGAAATTCGTATCCCATGTCATTGAAGATTGATAGGTGATTTGCAGCCGTAGGGTGGCTTCGTTAGCGGCTCGGCAGAGTGGTTTCTGATACAAGCACCACTTCCTGCTGAAGTTGCACAAAACTTTTACGTTGCTGTTATCTCACAACAGCCCCGCAATTCTACAAATCTATCTAGGAACATCAAGAGAAGGCGAAGCATATGCGCCGGTGCGTCACGTGTTGACCGGCTTGCGGCCGTCTGTGCCCATGGGCGCATATATCTTAGCTCTTCAGTCTCATCTATCGCTCTGGTCGATGCTGGTCAGGTGCATACAATGAGATCAGCCACCGCCATCCTGAGATCTCATCTCGCCCCCACCCATCCATTCCGTGCCCCAATAAAACACGCCCATCTCGCGCGCTGTCCCTCCTATCGCCACCACCCGCGTCACATTTGTCCTCTCTCCACCCATTTCACCACCATGACGAAAACATACGACGTGATCGTTATCGGTGCTGGAGCTGTTGGGGAGAATGCGGCCGATTATGCAAAGCGTGCTGGTCTCTCGGTTGCGCTCGTTGAGAACGAACTAGTGGGCGGGGAGTGTTCATATTGGGCTTGTATGCCGTCCAAGGCGCTCCTTCGGCCTGGAGCTGCTTTGCGCGCCGCTCAGGCTGTTGCAGGGGCCAAGGAAGCTATCGCACCCAAGTCCAAAGTAGACGTCCAGGCGGTACTCGCTCGTCGCGATACGGTCGCTAGCAATTGGAACGATGCTGGCCAGGTCAAGTGGGTCGATTCGACGGGGATCGATTTAGTGCGAGGGCGGGCGACGATTACTGGGGTGAAGGAGGTGACGGTCGAGAAAGAAGTCTATACGGCGAAGCACGCTGTGGTCGCCGCGACGGGTTCGTCTGCATTCGTTCCCAATATCCCTGGCTTACGCGAAGCCAAACCTTGGACGAGCCGCGAAGCGACCAGCTCAAAGATCGTTCCAGAAAGCCTTATCGTCCTAGGTGGCGGGGTCGTCGCATGCGAAATGGCCACAGCCTACTCTAGCTTTGGCTCAAAAGTCACTCTCGTCGTACGTGGAAAGAACCTCCTCAGTGGCCAAGAAGAATTCGCAGGCAAACTCGTCGCTAAAGGCCTCGAATCTCTAGGCGCCACTATCTTATACAATTCGAGCCTTACGAACGTCGAGCGTACAGGGGACAAGGGTCCTATCAAAGCAACCACGACCAACGGCGACACACTCCATGCAGCTGAGATCCTAGTCGCGACCGGCCGTACGCCGAACACTGCTGATCTGGGCGTCGACAAGTTCAGCTTGCCCACTCTACGGGGCGGGTGGATCGAGGTTGACGATACGCTCCTCGTCAAAGGCACTGATTGGCTTTACGCGGTCGGAGACGTCAACGGCAGAGCTCTCCTCACTCACCAGGGGAAATATCAAGCGCGTGCTTGCGGAGCCATCATCGGGGCTCGTGCCACTGGGAAAGAGGTCCAGACTTCGCCATGGGGTTTACATGTCGCTACGGCAGATGCGCGCGCGGTCCCGCAGGTCACGTTTACGGATCCCGAGGTCGCGAGCATAGGGCTTACGGCGGACGCTGCTGAGAAAAAGGGAATCAAGACGAAGATAATTGATCATGACATGGCCGCGCTCGCAGGCACGTACGTTCACTCGGACGACTATGTGGGCCAGGCGCGTTTGGTCATCGACGCAGAGCGGGAAGTGGTGGTGGGTGCGACGTTTGCGGGACCGGATGTTGCAGAGATGGTGCACGCGGCTACCATAGCTGTTGTAGGTGAAGTTCCGATTTCGAGGTTGTGGCACGCCGTGCCGTCGTACCCGACCGCAAGTGAGGTTTGGTTGAGAATGTTGGACAAGTATCTTAGCGGGAAGGCAAAGTAGTGCACCACAAATTAACGCAAAATTTTGTCTGAAACTTTGTACATCACACATGCATTTATCCATTTTGAACAGAATTGAAAAAGTACATTCACTGAAACACATTGGGGCGCGCATATACCCGCAGAAGTCTGTCCGTACCTACCTTGGGAGCTATAAAGCCTCTTACATGCTAAACGACCGTTTCCTAGGTATACACTTAGGAGTCCAGTCGATCTTGGTTAGGTCTTCTTCTTCGCCACTACCCATTCTTCCAATGCCCATAGGCCAAGTTGGGATAAAACACATAGTCTACGGCAAAGAAACCGTCAGTAAAAACTCGAGTATGGCTTATCTATTGACCTACCTCAAGGCTACACTCTGGTCGACACCTGTTCCACATCGGCCAGTCAAGCCAGTTAATCAAACTGTCGACACTCTCCCGCCAATCCTTCAACAATACTTCTGATGGCACCAATGGCGAAGGATCATATGCCTCAGCCCAAAGGAGTGACAGTACTCGGCAGATCTCGGCCTGCGTCCCAGAGACTGCACCATACAACGTCTGCTCCTCGCGCGTGAGTATATCTTGAGGAAGATGCGAAACCAAGAAAGAAGAGCAATGCGCGGCGATGGGCTCGACCCAAGTATGATTTTGGGTCTCCCTCCTGCGGGCTTGGGAGTATTGGGCCGGCGCAGCAGAGCTAGCCAGGGTGCTACTAGGAGGAACTGTATCGGGGGTGAGGTCGGTGAGGAGTAAGAGCATGATTTGTGCGCGGACGTCTTGCACGGCTGCTGTCACGTTTTGCGAGACCCGGTCTGGTTGAAGGAGCATTTGGAGATATTCCAATCGGAAACCATACCGGTCCATAATAACTGTCGTGAGCCCTGGCCAGTCTACGCCACTAGGAGTAGGAGCGTCGGGCTGCATGACATCTTTGACCCAACCCCTCCAAGTCGCAATATCCTCATCGCTCAGTCCCTTCCCGCGATGCTGGACTTTCTCTAGCCCCTTCCTAGCCGCAGCTCCACTTTTGAGCGCAGGGTCATACAAGGACACAAGCTTCGCAGCGTCCATACGCACACGGACCTCCCCAGGCGCACGATTATGCCACGCCCCAGCTTGGAATGCCTCGAAGCTACGCTCCTCGCCTGCCGGTAACGCACCCTTCCAATTGGGCGGACGAGGCTCGCTTGGAGGGAAATGGGGACGTCGAGGGGTTCCGGTTGGGAACGGTGGTGGGACGCCTGGCGGGCCTTCGTCTGAAAAGTGCCCGAAAGGAGGTGGTGGCGGTCGTTCGTTGAGATTAGGGGGTCCTCCCAGTCCGGATGGTGGACCTTGGCCTGGACGGCGTCCGGGGGGTCCCTGTCCGCCTCCGCCTTCGGTCGGGAGGATGTGAGTGCTGGATACGACTTCAAGGCCTTGCGAGAAGTCACAGTGCATGATTTCGCTAAAATTGATGGTCAGAATAGAATGACTTAAAATGGGAGGCGTTACTCACAAGCTCATCTCCATCCGCACGTAGCCATCTATGCCAAGATCCTTCCCCCACTCGCACAAGTCGACGATGCGCCGCCTTTCATCCCCCATTGGACTGGTTCCAGTCTTGCCCCACGCCAGCAAGTCTTGTGTATCCGTGGACCCGGTCGAGAGTTTAGCCGCGCTCGAGCCATCAAAATACAAGACGCGCAGAGGGCGGGTGGTCACAAAAGTAAATAACCGGCTGTCAGCGCCGCGGGCAAACATGATGGAGTGCTCTGCGTCGAAAGCAAGCCAGTCGGGTGTAGCTGGGACTTGGTCGCTGCTTCGGCCATGGTAGAGCGTGGTGCCAATAGGTACAGTGCCAGGGACGACGGACTGGCCTATCATCATACATAAGAATGAGCTATGATAAAAATAAGATGGAAGTTTCAGCAGCAACTTACCACTTGGATATCGTGTGTTCGGCCAGTGCTGCATAAGCGTAGCCAGCCTGAAGAACATCAGGTTTTCCGCATCTTCGTTCGCTGGCGGTGCATCCCACGGCCGATAGTCTTTCTGTGGGCGAGTGCCAGCACTAAGAGGAGCCTGAGATCCAGTACCTGGAACTGCGAGCCCAGAGACAAGAGCCGATGAGCCCGCCAGCAAAGAAACAAGCAGTCTCCTACTCATGGTTCAGGAGGGAGTGAAACGAACAGAGTAAGGGACGAAGTATCCAACTTGGTCCTTATCTGCCGGTGAGCCCATGGTGCGCAGTTGGTGCTGCGGAGGAAATGCAAAGCCGTGTGCAATCTGATAAGATTCCCGGCGCGAACCCTTTTTTGGTGCTGCACAACCACAGACTGACAGAAATTCTCTTTCTCACCTTTTCAGATGATCTGAGACACCACCCTCCGATACTATAATTAGGTTTCGCGAATGGCGTTGACCCAGCCAAGCGGCGGTACCAAACACACCTGGAATAATCGAAGACCTGTGAACTTCCGAAAGGTAGATTGATCAAGCGACTCCAGGGCATCAACGGGTTTAAGCATATGCCAGCGAGAGTCTGGCACCTTTAAGAATCGTCGAGCAAGGGTGGTTCTTTTGCTGTACCGTATATCCACTGCTGCTGTTCGGTGGGCATCCCTTCTGGCTGTAAAAATCATGTATGGTTTATTTGGCCTGAATTTCGCACCAGAATGATTAAACAAACTTCCAAGAGATGTCCATCCGGAGAGCTCCTGCACTCATGCGACTAGCTCAGCCAAACGGCAAATACAAAACACATACAGCTCACAGTTTATATTATATGCGACTTCTGCACACATGGCCACACGAGAGCTCTATAATACACCCCCAGAAGTTACCACCCAATCGTTCCCCTAGGGATACATTTAGGTGTCCAGTCAATCTTACTCAAGTCTCCCCTCCCACCCAAAGGCCAGGTAGGAATGAAACACATTGTCTGAGGCATCGAGCGGGTCAGTATATGACAAGGGCATTAGCCGTCAAGAGAAGACTCACATCTAAACTACACTCTGGTCGACACTTGTTCCACATAGGCCAGTCAAGCCAGCTCATGAGGCCCTCGACCCTTTCTCTCCAACCCTCAAGCAGCTTCCCAAATTGTCCCGAAGGTGCGGAATCGTACGCTTCGGTCCATAGGAGGGATAGAACCCGACATATCTCTGTTTGCGTACCTGAAACTGCACGATACAACGTCCGCTCTTCCCGAGTGAACCTATCTTGGGGCAAATGAGAAAGCAAGAAAGACGAGCAATGTGCCGCAATCGGCTTGGCCCACGTCAAATCTGGCGTCGTTTTGGATGATTCGTTCTGGGGGATTGTGTCGAGTGTAAGGTCGGTAACCAGCATGAGCATAAGGTGCCCTCTGACGCTCTGCATAGCTGCCGTCGCATTTAAGACGACTTTGTCGGGCTGGAGCATCGATTGCAGGAGTTGGAGCCGAAGGCCATATCGGTCCATGATAACAGTCGTCAACGCCTGCCAGTCCACCCCACTAGGCGCGGGAGTATCTGCCTGCACGACGTCCTGGATCCAGCCCCGCCAAGTGTTAACATCCTCCTTAGAAAGCCCCTCTCCACGGTGGGAAATCTTTTCAAGACCCCTCCTGGACAAAACTCCACTTTTCAGCGCTGGATCGTACAACGTAACAAGTTTTGCAGCGTCCAGGCGCACGCGTACCTCTCCCGGCGAGTAGTTATGCCACGAGCCGGCCTGAAAAACCTCAAACATCAGGGCATCAGCAGTGGTCAAGGCCCCTCGCCAATTTCCGGGACGCGTATTGAGGGGGGAGATACCATCTGACACGTCCTCTCCTGTGTTGGGGTAAACCAAAGCCATAATCAGCTAGTCTCTTGTTCAGACATCTAGCTGCCGTTACCTACCTTGCAGAGGGAGTATATGGGCGCTCGATACGAGCTCAAGTCCATCCGTCAGGTTGCAATGCATTATCTCGCTACCCATTCGATCATATCAGCGTTAACAAATACCTAACACTTCGTCTTAGAGCTTACTCACAAACTCATCTCCATTCTCACATATCCATCTATCCTAGCCCTCCTCCCCCATTCACATAATCCGTTAAATCTCCTCCATTCGTCCCGCATCGTATTATTGCCGACCACGCCCTCTAACAGTAATTCTTGCGTATCCATGGCTCCAGAGGATAGCTTTGCAGCGCTCGATCCATCGAAATAAAGTATTCGTAATGGTCGGGTGGCAACGAATGTGAAAAGCCTACCCTCAGGCCCAATAGTAAACCATGCTGAATGCTCGGCGTCGAATGCGAGCCATTCACCCCCGGGTGGGAGCTCGCTGCCCCAAGAACCATGATAGAGCGTCGTTCCGATGGGAATCGTGCCGGGCACCACGGATTGGCCTATGAAATCATTCGTTTGATTCAATACGGCGTAACTATACGTCGTGAAATTATGTATTCACCGCTTGGATACCTTGTGTTAGGCCAGTGCTGCAAGAGTGTCGCCAGGCGAAAGAAAATCAAGCTATCCACGCTATCATTTGCTGGTGGCGTATGCCAATGTCGTTCTGATATTGGCTGGTCTAAATCAAGAGCCAAAACCAGCTGAGAGGTAGATTTAGTAGGAAAAACAAGACCAGCCGCCAGGCAAATTAACGAAGCGAAACATAGCGACAGTTGCAGACTCCTAGGTCCCATAGCTCAAGGGGCAGCAGGACAAGTACGGGATCATTACTAGTCTTATACCTAATCGTCTTATAGTCTCAGCGCAGTCAGACACAGTCTTCCGAACCATGTGCAAGCATATCCCAGTTCAGGATAGAAGTGGCGAGTTACCACCATGGAAAAGATAAGATGCCGACCCGCCCGGCCGGCGGCAATCTAGTTTGTCACGTGCTTTCGAGCTTGCTGACCAAGTTTGCCATTGTTACCGGCTTTGGTTTCAAAGACTCCGTCCATTGATGATAGTGCGTTCTTGGTGCGTTCTTCAATAATGAACACAACTGGCCGATACTCGCCAAGAAGAACCACGTTGCGCTCACGTTGCCGACCCCGCTCTTTTTGACAATGTTCATACCCGGGCCGGCCGAGTCCATATGAGCGTTGTGAAGACTGCAAAGGGACGGTCGTCATAAGCAGTAATTAGAGCTTGAAGCCTATCGTAAATACTGATCGCAGAAGTAACTTTCATTTACACAAGGCACTTATTGCAGGGCAACGTTTCATCCCTCGTAATGTGTGCTTGTGGTTCTCATTACGACGGGGGGCGAGGTCGACTGCGGGTGGAATATAAAAGACCTCTGAGTTCGAGCTCTGGATTCTTCAAATCACTCGTCTCGTCTCGTCTCTCTCCTGTCTCTTTGTCTGGAACTTCACCGCGTTCGGTTACACTCATTCACACCAACCTACACTCTTTCTACAGCTACACGCTTGCGTCTCCTGCACCTTTTTGCACTCTTTCAACCAGAAGCTATCACATTATCCAACATGTTCAACAAGCTCGCTGTCGTTTCTTTCGTTGCTGCCCTCGTCGGCCAGGTCGCTGCTCACGGTGTCGTGACCTCTCCCCCGGTCCGCCAGGTAAGCTTTATCCCATTTCATCCGCATTTATTCAGCATGCTCACGGCTATGGATCTGTTTTTGACAGCCCGGAACTGCGTACCGCACCAACTGCGGTGAACAGATCTTCAACAACGTCAACTCCGACAACGCTGGTAACATCCAGGCGCTCGAGCAGAACAAGCAAGCTTCGTTCAACGCGGACTCTTGCAACCTCAATCTTTGCAAAGGCCTCCAGGTACGTGCTTACACTTATTTGTCATCTTCATTTTCATCTAATAACTTGCCATTCTAGTTCGCGGACGTGAACACCGCCGACATCCAGACCTTCACTGCCGGCCAAGTGCTCCCCATCGTTGCTGACATCCGCGCTCCCCATACCGGAACCGCGAACGTCTCGATCGTCGACACTGCGTCCAACACGATCATCGGCACCCCTTTGATTACCTTTGCGGAGTATGCGAGCGTCTCCAGGCCTCTCCAGGCGAACCAGACTCACTTCAGCGTGACGCTGCCTGACCTTGGAAGCAAGTGCGCGACTGCGGGTGCTTGTGTTCTTCAGTGGTGGTGGGATGCGCGCTCGATTGACCAGACCTGTGAGTAAAATTTGATCAGACGTGTTGGAAAAAATCTGAATGA
>MU132175.1:182980-193592 GCA_015039395.1 Ceratobasidium sp. AG-I
GCTGCTGCCACCTCCGCAGCCGCTACTTCTGCCGCTGCGACCACCAAGGTCGCCACCTCGGCCCCTGCCCCTACTACCGCCGTTGTTGTTACTTCTGCCGCTGCCCCCGCAACCACTGCTGTTGCCGCCACTTCCTCAGCTGCCCCTGCTGCGACCTCTGTTGCTGCCGCTCCTTGCGGTGCTGCCATCCAGGCTCGTGAGGTTCGCGTCAACGCCAAGTACGCTCGTTGCGGCGGAATCGGCTTTGGCACCAAGGCTTGCCCCGAAGGCCTCACCTGCTTCGCATACAACGCCGTAAGTCTGAAATCACACTCCAACCAAGACTCGTGCTAACCCATTTTATATTATAGTACTACTCCGCCTGCATTTAAACACAGAGCCTAGCGTTCATGTGTCATAGCTTCTTGAGCCCCAGTCACGTCTTAATGCCACGATCCGGATATCGATGACAAGCCTGGCTGCGGTTCTTCTTTCTGTATGTACTAAGCCGGGTCTTGGTACTCTTTTCGGACGATGTATGCACTGCTAAAAATTCATACTGTCGTGCGACTCGTGACTATATCTGGACACAGCGTCATGTGAGCGCTCAAACTTTATTTCAGTCCCCTGAAAATGCGGGGACTTGAATGTGGGGTAATTGCGTAGTTGAACTTGACCATATGCGTTGTGTGAGGTGTCACAAGGCCAGACTGATTGCGACAAAATTTTGAGGATGGTGTGCAGTCGAATGAGATGTTCCGCCCGGTGCAAACTCAGCCCAGAGTGCAGTTCTTGCGTAGATGACTCTGGACCGAGGCGACAGAATGCCGATGGAGCTTACGCCTACCCATGTGATACGCGACGCGCGGGCGGAGGCTTCGGGCATAGGCGCGGCCGTATGGGTTTCTGGCGGAACCCCAGCCAAGGACGCCGGCACATTCCACGCCAAACGCAGGCACCGCTGTGTCTGGCCTCCACCTGCGCCACACTGCCAATTCTGTCTATTTTATGTATTTCAACCGGCTGGCCGATGCCGGTGGAGGGACAACATGACGAAGCCCGGCCCTGACTCAGCAAAATGTAAGCTCGGGAATTAGTCATTGGTGGGGAATTTGCGTTCGATTCAGGGTGGAGCACGCCATCATGGTGTGCGATCACCAAGCAAGGCGTATACTTGTGCCCGATGTGGATCGAGCTATACATTTTACTTAGTGAGACTCACGGGCCCGGGTGTTTATAAGACCATGGCCAGCTCACTCGGTTTTCACAACTCCCCACATTCCCCTACTCTCCCCTGAGCATACCTTCTACTACTATGTCTCACAACACTTCTTCCGCTGGCTTTGGTACCCGTGCTATTCATGTCGGAGCCGAGGCAAATGCTGAAACTGGCGCTGTCATTGCACCTATCTCTTTGAGCACAACTTACAAGCAAGACGGTGTTGGAAAGCACAAGGTCAGTTCCCCACAGCCTAGCACCCGAAATTTAACTGACAGCCGAACTCGCAGGGCTACGAATACTCTCGCTCCGGCAACCCCAACCGTGACCAACTTGAAAAGCTCCTGGCGTCGATCGAGGCCGGTGGAGGAGACGCCGTTGCCTTCTCTTCAGGATCGGCTACTACCGCAACCGTGCTCCAGTCTCTAGGCCCCAACGCACATGTCGTCAGCGTCAACGATGTCTACGGTGGCACATTCCGGTACGTCATGCTATTTAAATATTTATGTAAATCGGGTTGACTGAACACTTTTCACTCCACAGTTATATGACCAGGGTGGCAAAGGAAAATCAAGGACTCGATACGACCTTCGTAGATCTTGAAAACGCCTCAGATGAGGAGATAACCGCAAGCTTCCGCGATAACACCAAGGTATGCTCATATATCCTGCTCGCTCCCGCGTCTTCTTACTAATTGTTCCGTCTTAAAGCTCGTCTGGATCGAGTCGCCGACCAATCCTACCTTGCGCATAATCGATATCCGCCGCGTTGCCCGTCTCGCGCATGCTCATCCGTCCAACCCTCTCGTCTTGGTCGACAACACTTTCCTCTCTCCCTACTACGCCTCCCCTCTCCTCCTTGGTGCCGATGCCGTCGTCCACAGTCTCACGAAATACATCAACGGCCACTCGGACGTAGTCATGGGCGCACTTATCGTTCCTTCTGCTTCAGTCCACCCACGCGCAGCGGCTTTTGCTGAGCGCACACGATTCCTCCAGAACGCGACCGGCGCTGTCCCCAGCCCACATGACTGCTGGCTTGCACACCGTGGTGCCAAGACATTGCACCTCCGCATCCAAGCACACGGACGAAATGCACTAAAGGTCGCTGCGTACTTGCAGTCCGTCGCTGGGCCCGAATCGGCTGTTGAGAGCGTGACCTATCCCGGTCTTGCGTCGCACCCTAGGCACGATTTGGCGGTATCGCAGCTTGCGCCGCATGCGAAGAAATTTATCTCGACTCTTTCGGACAAGGAGACTGCCGAGGGTGTTCCATTTGGAGGCATGATCAGCTTTAGGATCTCGGGCGGGCTCGATGAGGCTGAGAAGTTTTTGGTCAACAGCAAGTACTTTACGCTTGCTGAGAGCCTGGGAGGTGTCGAGAGCTTGGGAGAAGTTCCTGCTAGCATGACTCACGGGGTTAGTCCGTCCCTTCAACTTATAAAAGCTTATTCAATTAACATATATGCGTCTTTCTAGTCCATTCCCGAAGTCGAGCGCACCAAGCTAGGGATAACTCCCAACTTGATCCGTCTCAGCGTGGGAGTCGAAGACGCAGATGATCTTATCTCTGATATCCAACAAGCGCTACGGATCGCTGTCCCCGCTGCGGCCTTACCCTCCATTTCGATCGATACCCCTGAGTCGAGCAGGAGCGTGAACGATACACCCGAGGGCAGCGTTCCTGCTACCCCTTCGGACGCGCTTCCGGCCCTCTCACTTGCTGAGGCGTTGAAGCTTGAGCAAATAGAGGGACTCACTTTCTAGAGGGTTGTGGTTGAGGCTGCTGTTATAGACGGCTCTTTCATTGGATAGACATTTGGGCTTGAGTGTTTGCTACATCATTATTGTGCTTTCGATTGTGTACTAGTATCTTACATGTGAACATACGTCATAATTCATCATTTTATTACTTAAAACTGTTTGCTTGGAAGTGGGTGCGGGAGTTCGGGATGTCACAACAAATGCCTCCATGAGAGCTGGTTACATCATCGGGTGGAGGCTTGCGTAATAAAGTTCCTGCAGGGTTGTCCGGTCTTTATGTTGTCTGTTCTTCGGTTCTTGTGCTTTCCACCTCATCATCCTGCTGTACTAACCACCGTTGGATGGCTGTCTCTTGTTCCCGTCTCTGGCTTTATCAAAGGTCATTGATGCCCTATTGCGAACCAGCCCAATATTTGGTGGCATGTGGACATAGACCTATCGTCGCCTTGGACACATCACACCGGGTCTAGTGCGCAGTATGGTCAATTGACGCAGGCCTATTCTCCGCTCGAATGGATGGAACAATATCCGAGGACATTGTACTTCATTGCACCGGGGACTAAACTGTGCCTTTTATGGTCTTTTTATTGAAACAACCAAGTTATGTCCTCGGCTCCGATCTCACTGAACATTTATGCTCTCTGGTGTTTCGTCATTATTACCCCAATAATACACCCGTATTTGTTTGACCATGCCCCGCTTCGTGCCGTGCTTATCACGAGGCTAGGCCACGCACCCGATCCTACCTCGTCCTCCGCGGCACGCGAGCTAATGGGACAGAACTACCCACAAACACCTCCGCTCGATGTTCCCACGGTTCGCCTGTCTGACGCCGACACATGCAACACTTACCCATCCAAGAGATCGCCAGAGAGGAAGATATAAATAAATCCGGTCTATTAATATCACACATGCGAAGCCAAGTGGGATAAGAGCTCTGGCATTACCATGCGTCGCGCCTTCTCTTCTTCCCCCTTCTCCTGTCGTGCGACGTCTTCTTCATCATCACGAGAACCTTGGCATGCGACGCAGACGAGCTCTAAATAACTGCGGTGGTGCGCACGATTGCAAAAATAGAGAGCTCGTTTCTGCTAAGCGTGTGCGCCGCTGCTGTTCGCCATATGGTCCCGTCGTCGCTTCGCATAGCATAGTCCGAGAGGCGGCGGCTTTGTTGAGTTGGCGAATTGGAAGATAGGTGTGACTGGATGGGTTTCGTGGTGAGTCTTTTGCATTCAGTGGTCTTTTAGAGGTCTGGGGTGTGTCTGACGCAGGTGGTCTAGTTGTATATGCAGATCTCCTCGGAGGTGGTCGAAACACATCTCAAAACATATCTCTACTCAAAAGGATAGACCATCGCGGACAACGCTTCGTATTTCAACTCGTAACACATCCATCGTAAGCGCCACATTAGCTCAAGTCGGCAACTCCATTGACCGACATACCAACCAATTGAGCGCACGAGAGGCTATTTTTGAACGCTCGCCGCGCGGGAGGTCGCGCAATACGAATGGGTTCTCGTGGTCTATGGAATCGTCATCGCTTCGACTTGAGGTCTTATTGTACAAACTGTACATACCGCCATGCGCTCGCGACGAGTATACCGTAAAGCAAAGCGAGTATAAAATGGGCCGGCTGCGAGAGCTTGAAGGACAACAGCTCCACTGCCTTCTCTCATCGCTTACTTTGCTTCAGATATGATCGCTACCGTCGCCCTTGCTACTCTCGCCATTGCGGGCTCTGTCGCTGCCTCTCCGGCTCCGGCTATTCCCAAGGGCATTACTATTCCTCTGCACAAGCGTGGTGCCCCCCTCACCAAGAACGGTGTTGTCATCCCTTCTGCGCTCGCTCGCCAGGTTGCTCGTGTCCAAGGGTAAGCTGTTTGTCTCTTGACTTGGGCTGATTCTGATGCTAAATGTTGCATTGATAGGAAATACGCCCACGGCAATGCTGCTTACAAGGCCAAGACTGGTCTTGACCTATTCACTGGTGTCAAGTCGATTGAGAAGCGCCAGAAGGAGGCTCTCACTGACGAGCAGGACGAGCGTGAGTTTACTATTCACTCGCTTGAGATTGCATTTAACCCATTTTTCGGATTCAGTCTGGGCTGGAACTATCAGCATCGGTACCCCCGCTCAGTCTTTCTTGATTGATTTCGATACGTGAGTGCCATCGCGATTATAACACATTGCAATAATTAACTCTTCCATTTGTTATTTAGTGGTTCTGCCGATCTCTGGGTCCCATCTTCGTCCTGCACGTCCTCGGGATGCTCCACCCACAGCAAGTACACCTCGTCCAAGTCCTCCACCACCTCCAAGAAGAGCGGCACTTTCAGCATCTCCTACGGCGATGGTTCCACCGCCTCTGGCCCCATCTACTCCGACACTGTCAGCATTGCCGGACTCTCTGCCACTGGGTAAGCTCACTTCCATCTCTTTATCTCTGTAGTGCCATTCCTGATCTTTCTTCACTCTCTCAGCCAGTACTTCTCCCCTGTGACCGCCGAGTCCTCCTCGTTCTCCTCCGATCCCTCCGACGGGATCCTGGGTCTTGCCTTCTCCTCCATCTCCTCCATTGGCGCGCCAACCTTCATCGAGAACCTCTACTCCCAGGGCAAGATCTCCGCCCCCACCTTCGGCTTCCGTCTCGCCTCTTCCGGCTCTGAGCTCTACCTCGGTGGTGCTGATGCTTCCAAGTACACCGGCACGATCACCTGGGCTGCGCTCACCTCTAAGACCTACTGGCTCACCACCGGTTCGTCCTCGGTCGGCAGCACTGTCGGTTACTCTGGTGCTATGATTATCGACTCGGGCACCACTCTCATCGTTGGACCGACTTCGACCGTCAAGGCATGGTGGGCCAAGGTCCCTGGGTACGGCACCTGCAGTACCGCTGTTTGCGGCTCTACCGGATACTACACCTACCCTTGCGCGAGCCCCCCGAGCGTTAGCTTCACTTTCAACGGACGCAACTTCCCCGTTTCTGCCACTGACTTCAACCGTGAGCTTTACTTCTTCATCACACATCACACAAATACTAAAGTATATGCTATGTTATCTAGTTGGCACGACCGACAGCACTGGCAAGACTTGCGTCGGCGCGCTCGTCGGCACCAGCAGCGTCCCCGACAACGCCTGGATCGTTGGTGACACCCTCATGAAGAACGTCTACACCGTCTTCGACGAGGCCAACTCCCGCGTTGGGTTCGCCACCCCCGTCTAAAGCTATTCTCTCCGGCCAACCTAATCTGAAATCTAACCTCACCATCTAAATATTTCGTACTTCGCCTTTGATTCCTCTTCTCCTTCCTCGCTTACACAACACAATGTTATACCTGCATTTGTTCTTCAAGGGGATGTACCGCAGTTGAAACAAATAGAATTTTTACTTTTGGGCTTGCACTTTTCTGATGCGCGCTGAGGATGCCGTCAGTGGCGAACATAAGCTAGACCGACTTGGAGGTTCAGCCTAGGAACCAGTAACTCTACACAGCGCTGACCCGATGAACGTGCAAGACTTGGAAATTCCGCCGTCAAATTAGCTTTACAGACCCGACTGCATTTGCGCAGGTAGTCATCAGCCCATAGTCATCCCAAGCCGAAGTCTCGTGCGCGGAACGGGGTGCGCCATATGAGCCACTAATGAGACAGAATGCGGTTAGCTTGAGGAGTGGCAATGATCCTGCATCTAACTCAGGTTGGGCTCTCCGCGGAGGCGTCCAATTCAACTTGCCTCGTCCACGCGTGAGCTCACATCTTTCTTCTGATCGCCTATTCTCGTCCTCGTTCTCAAAGTAAAACACCGGCGCCGAGTCCAAGCTCGGTACATTTCAGACGGGTTTACTGGGCGGGTGCCCTTGGCCACGTCTAGGGCGCCCCCTTGCAGCGATCAAGCATTGCTATCTAGCCGAGCCCAAGCCGAAGGGATCTGTGGGATAGGTTTAGTGTGTTGGGTAAATCAAGGGGCGATTCATTGAGCTAGCACATGGCTGAACACACGTTGGCGCGCCGCAATTGAGAGAGCTGTATGTAGATAGCCATTGCGATAGAGCAGTAAAGACAAAAAGGAATAAGCCCAGAAAATTCGAGCGAGATGAGTGTACAGAGGGAGCCGAGTTGCCCAAAGACACTAGACAGGAAAACAAAACAGAACAGTATAGAGCCAATGGGATAGTCGTACATATGCGGTTTTTATGGAATAATTTGATAACGAAGAGGTGAAGATGCAGTAGAACGGTGTAAGCAGAGGGAGTCCGGCGAGCTCGACGGGTCAGGTAGCCAGTCCAAGCCCATCACAAGAATCGTTCGTTTGTGCAGAAGCATTGTATCATGACCGGATGAGACGGCGGGACCTCCATGTGCTCAGTAGCGTAGTCTCGCCACGTTTGTCTATTCGGACATAGTTGGGCGGCGAATTCGTTGTTCACTGAGTGCACTGGTAGATCATCCTGTTCCAAAAACCATTTAAAGCTAGAATGAGGG
Organism: Ceratobasidium sp. AG-I; assembly: GCA_015039395.1. Classification (NCBI taxonomy): domain Eukaryota; kingdom Fungi; phylum Basidiomycota; class Agaricomycetes; order Cantharellales; family Ceratobasidiaceae; genus Ceratobasidium; species Ceratobasidium sp. AG-I. Next base: position 190,423 of record MU132175.1, read on the forward strand.
GGGAGGAACTTGATCAGTAGGAGGATAGCGCAATAGCTCAATAACGACTTACGCAGTCAACCCTGGGATAGATTGTGGGGCGTTCTCCAGGGCAAGGAATTCTTCTCGCGTTGTTTCGTTTATTTCCAAGGGCGAGCTGGGGTGTAGAAAAGAAGTAAGGCAACAAATCAGAACTAGTCCATGAGGAGTTCTAGGCGTCTAGCTCACCCTGTTACTTCTGCAAAAGTTTCGGCGATCTGTCGTGGCGAGATAAACTCGGTACACGCATATAGTTTTTTCCCAATCCATTCTGACGGGCTCACGAGCGCTCCTAAGACCTACGAGCAGGAGGAGGAGGTTATACTGGCGGTCAAACGAGGTGGGTGGGAGCACTCACGAAAGCACCAACGTCCCGAGGAGACACACAAGGAATCCGTGCGTCGGTAGGGAACGGGAACTTCAACTGCCAGCCTCCAGTCCTGGGATGTCGGCTAAGGACCTCAAATAGGAAGACGTTGCTGTAGTAGAAGGAGGTTTGCAGAATTGTGTAAGGGACACCCGATGCCCTCATATACTTCGCTGCTGCGGCTCTGCACAAAAGCGTGAGCACCAGTGCTAGGGAAATCAGACGATATATTTACTTGTGTTTGAAGGTTGGGACGTCGTAGTCAGCATCTGGGGCGCTCCTACGAAGCGATGTTAGACGATGCTTTTACGTTTTACAATTAACAAATACACGTACGAGAACACCAGGTGTTTCACTCCAGTCGATTTTGCCGCATCGATAATGTTCACGCCTTGTTGGTATTCATTGTCGAAGGCTTCGAAGTAGTCGGTGACCCCAAATACGCCATAGCATCCTGAAACAATCGGCTCAGCGAAAGAGCTAACGACGGAAGGATACTTACGACGCACCTTTAAACGCACGACACAAGGATGCCTGATCGTCGAAATCTGCTTTGACGACTGTCGCGCCAGCCTTTGCGAGCTCTATACGTCAAACAGATAAGCTTTACTGTGCGATCTGAGTACATATAACACACTCACCTTTGGCATGTGCTGACTCTGGTTTCCGTGTCAATGCACGTACCGCGAACCTCCCGTCCTGCAGCAAATGCCTGACCGTACTACCACCTTGAAATCCTGCATACGACCACGATCACGATCAACTCAAAATCTTGCAACGCCGGTGAGACTCACCAGTAGCACCGCAAACAGCGACAATCGGCTTTCCCATCGAGAGTTGTGTTGCGTGAGATATTGGGGAGAGGTGGGGGGTGCTTAACATTTGCTAGAGCAAACGCTAGGTATTTAATAATGGTCGAATATTCCATTGGCAATGCGGTTCTCTTGTGAGTTCCAAGGGCGTGGGCCATCTAGAAACCCTTCGCCAGCAAGATCCATCAGGGTCGGCCTTTCCGTCCGGGCCTTACCAAGTTGACATGTTGTTCGGTTAAGGGAGGTCCCGAATCTAGTTTAACCGTAAACGTGGCCGGGATGTATTTCATGCCAAGCATTGGGCGAGCAAGACAAGAGCGATAGACATTACGATAAAAAGCACCAAGGACCAAATAAAACCAGCAAACTCGAGTGAGATAGTGTACAGGAGCCAATGGGTCGCCCACACACATTGGACAGGAAAACAAGACATAACAGAAGAGAGGCAATGTGATAGTCGTACATATGCGAGTCTTATGGGGTAATCTGATAGCGGAGAGGTAAAGATGCAGTAGAACGGTCCAAGCAGAGAGCAGCGAGATCAAAGTTCCAGAGGGCCAAAGTTAAGCAAGGTCGACAGACCAGGGTGTCAGACCATGTTCATTGCGAGAATCGTTCGCTCGTCAGGAAGCATTGAATCATAACGGGGTGATGTGGTGGAAGCTTCATATGCTCGATAACATAGTCTCGCCACGTTTGCTTGTCCGGACATAGCTGGGTCGCGACCTCGGTAGACATTTTGCGCTTTGACTCATCTTCATGATCTAAAAACCATTTGAAGCTAGAACGATACGCAAGGAACTCAATCAGCATTGAAAAGTTGTTTCTACGGCCCGATGGCGACCTACATGGTCCACCCTTGAATAATGTAGGGGGCTTTCTCTAGGGCAAGGAATTCTTCGCGTGTTGTCTCAATTATTTCCACGGACGAGCTAAAGTGTGTGCAAGGGGAAATGTCATGTTAGAACCAATTCACAGCGGACTGTGGGTAAAGTGCTTACCCAGTTACTTCTGCGTACGTCTCAGCGAATTGCCTTGGCGATATATACTCGTTGCACACACCCATATCTTTTCCAATCCATTCTGACGGGTTCAAAAGTGCTCCCAAGACCTACAAACGGGAGAAGCGTCAGGCAATACCAGTGCTCAAATCAAGGGAGACACCTACAAAAGCACCAATGTCTCGAGGAGACACACAAGGGATCTTCGCGTCGGTGGGGAAAGGAAACTGCATCCGCCAGCCTCCAGTCTTGGGATGCCGGCTAAGGACATCAAGTAGGAAGACATTGCCATAGTAGAAGCTGGTGAACATAGCCGTGTAAGGAACACCCGATGTCCTCAAATATATTCCTGCTGCGGCTCTATACCAAGACATTAGCCCAGGGAAAGGGAGTTCAGGTAATGTGCTTACTTGTGTTTGAAGGCTGGGATGTCATATTCTGCTTCTGGCGCAACTCTGCAAAGCAATGTCAGACGAGGCCTTAGGTTCTGGAATCAGCTGAGGAACGTACGTAAATACTAGGTGTTTTACCCCAGTCGATTTCGCCGCGTCAATAATGTTCACGCCCTGTTGGTATTCATTATCGAAGGCGTCGAAGAAGTCCGTGATCCCAAAGACTCCATAGCATCCTAGAAGAATCGAGTCAGCAGAAGAACAAATAGCGAGAATACTACGTACCTTTGAACACACGACACAGTGATGCCTGATCGTCAAAATCTGCTTTGACAACTGTCGCACCAGCCTTTGCGAGCTCTAAACGGTGGATAGATAAGATTAACCGTGCCATCCCAGCACGTACAGCACGCACTCACCCTTGGCATGTGCAGACTCTGGCTTCCGCGTCAGCGCGCGTACCGCAAACCTCCCGTCTTGCAACAAATGCCTGACTGCACTACCGCCTTGAAATCCTGCAAACGATCACAATCACAACCAACTCAATCTTGTGGCGTCGACGGGACTCACCAGTAGCGCC
>MU132175.1:195292-239794 GCA_015039395.1 Ceratobasidium sp. AG-I
AGCCTTTGCAAGCTCTAAGTAGTGAATAGATAAGATGAACCATGCCATCTGAATACATGCAACACATACATACCTTTGGCATGTGCGGAGTCTGGCTTCCGCGTCAATGCGCGTACCGCGAACCTCCCATCCTGCAGCAAATGCCTGACCGTGCTACCGCCTTGAAATCCTACAAACGATCACAATCAACACCAACCCAAAATCTTGCGGGGTCGATGAGACTCACCAGTAGCGCCACATACGGCAACAATCGGCTTGCCCGTCGAAGATGGTGTTGTATGAGACATTGGGGACAGGAGAGGGGTGAAGGTTTAGCATTCTACTCGAGCGGAAGCCAGGTATTTAATGATAAGCCAAGAGCCCGTTGGCGATGGAGTTCCAAGGGGATGGTTCATCTAGGAAACCCTACGCCGGCAAGATTCGTCATGATCGACCTCTTGGATTGGGTCAACATGTCGTTCAAGGGGGGTCCCGAATCCGGTTTAACCGCGAACATAGCCGCAAAAGGATGTATTTGATATCAAGCATTGGACGAGAGGTTGTCCCCGACGCGGTCCCTAACCGTAGAGATTCATATTTCCACATAATGTTGGCCTCAACTTAGCTCACATTACACGTCGCAGTCGTGGGGTTTGACTTACTTCAAATGTTTCACTGGTAAAGTCTAACCAGACACCGATCGTCATCATAGTCACGTGATGCTGAACCTTGCCCCATTTGGCACATTTGTGGCTCAGAACTTGGTGAGCAACCGACATTGGTGTCAACTCTGCTTGATGGCATCATGAGAGAACTCATACGGGGACTACGACTTGTTTCAACTCGGTGGGAGACCTTGCCACTTTGGTAACTTCGTAACGCCGGAATTTGCCTGCATGAAGCGAACAACTAAACAAACTTGTCGTTTTAAGCCACTTCTCAATGTGAGTCAGCGTAGAGGGCGTTGGAATGGGCTGATCGGTGACATGCGCGGTGCGCGCAGAGACAGGCACGTGGTGAGTTTGTACTAGTAATATAGTTCGTAGCCTACCAAGAGTATAGACCCGTTTATCCTCACACTTCAGCCCACATTGAATAATGCGACATATATCGACGGTCACCACCCGCTGCCCTCCCTGAAATCGCGAACGAACAAGCATAACCCACTCTCGTTACCTCCTCCTTTAGGACTAGCTTCAGTCGTTGTACCGAAAAGCAACATTCGAGGGTGAAATCTCGTCAAGACCTCAAAAAAATGCAAGCGCAAAAGTATCTCAATTTTGGGGGTGTTCGAAGTGACCGCGCCCGACACTGGCATCGAGGTCCGTTAGCTTCGGACTTGGATCTGAAATTGAATAAATCAAACAATTCAGCCAAACATTACTCTGCGAACGATCTAGGCGTGATGTATGATCGTATGCACGTCACTTATCTTGGCGTCCTCTCCCGTCGGTTTGTTCCAGCCAGGAACTTCCAGAATGAATACAATCAAGTTGGATTCGGGTAAAGTACCGATTGGCGCATTGCTTAATGCTATCAAATAGCCGGAGGTACGAATCTATTTGAGATAAAAACAAAGTGAGGTTGTTATTCCAGGTTACCGCGTACCTTTACCTTCTTTTTCACAGACAAGTACGGCAAACCCCCTTGCTGCTACAGAACCATATCGAAGAACACCACATTTGAGTGGAATTCCTCTCAGGCACCCGTGCGATATCATGCCCAGTGGCTGCATAACGTGACGAGCGCTAGGCGAGATATCGAACTCAGCGCTTGAAATCACAGATCTACCCAGCAGATGTGGCGCATTAAGATCAGCGTAAAGTCTAGGCCAGCCCTTTTTGCAAGCGCAAGCTGAGTCTGAAATCTTGAGATTGGGCATCGACTTCATTGCCGTTGGCTAGACCATCCCGAAGGGCTAATTGGCACGCTTCTAGTTCGCCTTTGTGTATATTCTTTTATGCTGGGATTATTGCTGAAGGCATCGACCATGTGGTGCGTAGCCGACGAGCCTCGGGCGATGTTTGTTGCCAGCCCCCAACAACGCCATTTCTCCTGTAAGCTGGGGGAGGTTAGTTGGTGCTTCGCTCATTAGGTGATTGCGATATCCTAATGACTGACGGGGTATACTTACAGATACATTTCTTCTTTGTGGGCGGGAAGAGCCTTCAACGCATACAATGCATGCTTACCACCAAGCACCCTACATTTTTCGAGTTTCATATACTGTACGCGACCACGAACTCCAGAGACCTAAAATTAGACCTGCAATATTGGGACGTGGGGCACGTTAACTACCTATTTGGTGAGTGTACTCACCTGATACTCACAGTGTACAAACCAATTTCACTTGACTTGGGTTCTGTTGGTAGGCGCAGGTCGCTGTTTCACAGCTGACTAGGTAGAAATACGGCGCTGAGCAACTTGCAGCACCCAAACAAGTCTCCAAATCTCTCCTCTCTACTGCAAACCACACTCATTCTTCAAATCACCACTTTCGTTTATCACCATGATTTCTAAGCTGGCCGTATTCGCAGCTGCCCTTCTCTTCGGGCAGACCGCCGTCGCCTCGCCCATCCTTGATGTTCGATCCTCGGGCTTGCAAAAACGATTCGCGGTCCTTAGCGGCCAGTGGGACACCGAGACCGAGGTGTGTCGTAATTCGCCGAAAAGATGCGCGCCAAGATACTTACCCCTACCTAATGCGTGCAGGGCAACGGCCAATACTATCTTGAGAACAACCTATGGGGTAAAGGTGACGCCACGTCTGGCTCGCAGACGACCCAGGCGACTTCGTACAGTGGTACGACTGTTGGGTGGAAGACGACATACAACTGGGCCGGTGGGCCGTACAATGTCAAGAGCTGTGCGTAATTTCAATCATTTGCAGATGGTGGGAGCTGAGCTTGTCATGCGCTCCAACGATGCACACAGACTCCAATGTGGCGCTCAACACAGGCCTCGGCAAGAAATTGTCATCGATCAAGAGCATTCCTACGACTTGGAAGTGGAAGTATAGCTCCGCTTCATCGTCACTCGTCGCCGATGTCTCTTACGATCTGTGGCTGAGCAAGTCAGCATCGGGCACGGGATCGAGCAGCACCAGCACGGTGGAAGTCATGATTTGGCTTAGCACGCGTGGAGGAGCTGGACCGGCTGGCTCTCAGATTGGCACGGTGACAGTACGTGAGCCTATCCCTGGCTGAAAACGCATGCTTGACGCGCATCTCATCTATTACGGCTGGTTACAGGTCGGTGGCAAGTCTTGGAAACTGTTCAAGGGGACAGTCTCCACGTGGACTGTCTACTCGTTCGTTGCCGGATCTGAGCTTACTTCTTACACCGGTGACCTCAAGGCTTTCTTCAGTAAGTCGAATAGCGGGTTTTGTGGGGTAAAAGTGCTGATTTGCGCGTGCCTACCTAGCCTATCTTAACAAATCGCAAGGCGTGTCGCTGTCTCAGTACTTGGTCGGCGCCCAAGCAGGGACAGAGCCTTTTGTTGGTACGTCACATGCGGAATGGAAAACTCAAGCCTTCTGACAATAACGTCTTATTATTCTAGGTTCTGCTACGCTCGCTACCTCCGCATATACGATTAGCGTTAATTAGGGGGAAGCCAAACGTTGATGTGCATGACAACGCGTGGTGCTGAAGGAAGCGGTGTATGATTTGCATTGTGTCAGCTTGGGCCCAAGGGCTCTCTCGTATATTATTTACTATAAATCCAAAGCTTTTGAGAAACCATCGTCCTCCACCCAAGTTTGTCCGGCGCATACAATCTATCGAGCGTCTCTTGCGTATAGCCCCCCTTGAGACCTATTGTCTAAGCTAAGCATTACATAACACCCAAGTGGCTGTTGGTGTAACAACTGGAACGGTAACTCGGCTTTCACTCCTCGTTGGGCTTTGCACTTTCGCATTTCGTGCGCAGCGGAAAATACTGTTCGAGGTGAGAAGGGAACGAGTTCATTCGACAGTATCTCGCTTACTGATTGTTCGTGACTGCACCATAATTTTCGACGCGATAGAATTCGACAAGTTAGGACATCAGGCTCCGGTGATCCGTCGCGGCGTCTGACTGACAACAGAACTTGGATCCTCGCACACTCCCCCGCTTGACTCTTGCGCTCGCGATGAGGTCCCACAAGACAATCATGGACCGCCCTTCCAAGGCCCAGGTTTCCGAGGCCAAATTCACCATCACGGACTGCGAGACTTCGCTCAGCTCGCTTTCGTCCCAAATCGGTACGTGGCTTCCCGATGGAGGACGTTCGGGTGTGTTGACGCAAGCTCACTTATTTCTAGTTGCTGAGGAGCTCAGAGTAGTGAAACTTATCAAGGAGGCGACAGAGCACTTATCCGCGTTGCAATCCAAAAAAGTTGCAGAGCAGAAGCGGTTGGAGAATGCTCGGGCACTGCTGTCACCTATACGTTGCATGCCGCCAGAGCTCCTGGGAAACGTGTTCGTCAATGCATTTGAGGACGACCCGCTAATTGCTTGGAGGTGAGTTTGTCGACCTGAGTCTGTTCATTGCGCGCTGACAAGTTGACATTTTAGGCTGTCATCCGTATGTTCATCATGGCGTCGTCAGGCATTATCCACCTGTATCAGTGAGTACCTCCCCGTGGCTTGACTTTTCACAGCTAATCATAATTACTTTCAGTATGGAGTCGTATTCACGTGAAGACGAGCCCCCGCACCCCTCCAGAGTTCTTCCGGCTATGGCTGGAGCGAGCTGGGAAAACTCTGCCGTTGGACATCGAAATCATTCTACATGACCCCACTCCTAGCAACCAACCTGCTCGGACAGGCAAACGCCGCCGATCCGGCAGCGAGGGAATCTCGTTCGCACCTCCCAGCCCGGGCTTCCCCGACCTCCCGTCTCCTCCCCCCTTCAGCACCTCGATACTTCCTTTCCCGTTCGGGGAAACAGGTCTTCCCAGCCTTCCGCCAAGCAGCCCCGCCCCCGATTTTGCTCCTACACCCCCGATTGAGCCTCTTGGGCCTCCCCCGCTGCCCCAGTTCAACCCTCCATCTCTTCAGTTTGGGCCGGGGTCGACGGTCACGAATGGAGCGAGTGTTACGACAGCGTTCAGTGTTGGTGGTCCTGGACTGGGGTCTCTGTTGACGGCGTTGGCGAGTTTGAATCCCGGAGGTGCCGTTGCAGGGCTGATGGCTTCTTGGGCGTCGAACAATAATGGTCCTGGAGGGCTTCCACCGCCTCCCCCACCGCCTCAGTTCCCCAGTATATTCAACGGCCCCCCTTCTCCCATTACCGAACTGCCACTCGATTCTGGGAATGACTCGGATGACTCGGCGGGAGACCTACATCCATTACCTCTGCCCATGTCAATGCCAATACCCATGCCTGCAATGAGGCCATCGAGTAATATCCCTCGCCCGCCCCATTTGCGGTCTGCACAGAGCTGGGGGTATATTGTGTTGCATTACTTGCTGGGAGTGATGCCTCGCTGGCGTCGGTTCGTATTCCAATTCGAGAACGTCAATGGGGCGCTTCCAGGATGGGGTGCCTTGGAGGGATTGAACGTCAGGGCGCCACTACTGGAGGAGTTTGCAGTGGTGTGCTCCGATGCTCGGGGAGCGGCTTCGCCTTGGCTCAGTGACTGGAACTGGCTAGCGACAAACCTGAAGCCCAATATGGCCCCGAAGTTGCGTTCACTCGAGTTGAGGAATATGCCATTTGCATGGAACGCGCCTGTGTTTACTGGGTTGACTACTCTGCGACTTGGACAACCTCTTGCCCTAACCACGAGTTCGAACGCGAGACGATTCCAGCAGATGACACTCATTACCCTGGGGCTTGATAGACTGTTGGGCCTTTTACAACGAAACTCGAGACTCGAGAACGTTGAGATCCATGTCCAGCTCAATGATCCCTTGTTGCCTCTCGAGCCCATAGAACTCCCCTGCTTGACGTCGCTCAGTATATCCGGCGGACGCAACGCTCCCAACTTGCTGGAGCATATTAAGCTTCCTGCACTGCAGATCCTGGATGTGCATATCACAGCTCGGGGCGACATGGACGACGTACTCAGCCGGTTGCACGTGCGTTCGGGCTCTCCGCAGGTACGCGATTTTAGATACGTCGCTGGGCAACGGACTGGCTGGGGTAGTAGCTTCACCGGGAGCGGACCATTTCCCGTCACATTCCTTGACCAGATCAGTGACAGCATAGAACGGTTGGTCGCGGCCAAATGCACTCTCCAAACTCTCTTGTCCGAACTTGCAGACGCACGGGAGGCTGCCGTCCTATGCCCCTCGTTGAGGCATCTATGCCTGTTCGAATGTTATTCGCAGCACAACTTTGTGCAACAGTTGATCAGGTTGGTCGATGTTCGAAACCCCGCTGGGGGCATGGGGTCGTCCAATCATGCGATGCCGATGAGGCTGAAGACACTTGATTTGCGTGGTGGGCCGGATATTGAGTCAGATGTGGTGGATTGGCTGAAAACTCGCGTTGCGGACGTGCATTATGTCGACTCAAAAACTCCCAGCCAGTAAGTCACTCCACTTTAAACCATCCTTCTTGGCACTAACACGTCGTTATCAGAACTCCAAGCTTTCCATATCCTTACTCCCAGTTAGACGCGTTCCTCTGAGAGACAAGACCGCCCCTGTTCGATTCGTTTGCTTTCGTATGATATTCTTCGTTTTGTATTCTAAACTTGCCTTGTCGTTTCGCGCGTTTCTTGGTCATTCGTCGGATTCTGGTTGTCTCGTGATATATGCTGTTGTTATGTCTGTTGTGCCGGAAGGCTTTGTTTTATTCGCGGGTCCATTTTGTATATAATGTATGGTTTATACTTGTTTGTGCATCATTCATTTAGAGAATGACGTATTGTCATGACGCACAGCGACCCTCTGTGACCGCGTATTTCGACGCAAGGCTGGGCAGGGCGCTATAAAGTCAAGCCCAAGTTGGTTGTTTCCTCAACCCACCTTGACACCTCCTCACTTAACACGAAATGGCTGAAGCTGGAAAGACAAGACAACGACAGACAGGCGGTGTTGCGGATATTGCGCGTACGCAGGTGCAGACTGTTGTTGGTGTTGGCCAAGAGGCTGTTAGCAGTGGCGCGTATGTTTACCCTGTCAAGGTGCGCCGCACAAGAACTTTTGTTGCCCTTCTCAGCCTAACCCCTGAGTACTAGGGCATCTACTATCTCGTATCGCACCCAAGGCTCTACAGGCCATTGATCAAGCCTCTTGCGTTGTCTCTTCTCACAAATCTCGTAATCCTAGGGTTTTTGTTCGTCGTGACCTATCTTCCTCAAGGTGAGTAAAGCAAGCTCCGTCTATTGAACCGTTCACTCAAGCTATATTCTAGCGGCATTCCTATCACTGTTCAGCGGCCCGCTCGGATTCATCACCGCGATCCCGCTCATCCTTGGTGAAGGAGCAGCTCTCACCACTATTATTGCCAAAACCTTTTACCTCGGCCCAGCATTGGAAGATCTGTTTGACGAGGTAAGAATGCGCGTATTTCCGTGCCTAGGCGCCAACCTAAACTGGCGTGGCGTGGCCCTTTAGACTTTACTCCTTCAGGGCCAGACCAAGCTCGTATCCAATGGGCGGGAGGTCACCACTGCGTCGGGGAGCAAAGCGCTTGGAAAACTTATTATGAAGCCTCTCAATAGGTGTTTTCATTCCTTTAGTTTGGAAAGGATACTGTACTGAGAACTGGTTGACCGTAGGTTCTCAAAGGAGGGACTTGTGCGATACATACTCTCAATTCCACTCAACTTTATTCCTGTCGTCGGGACTGTTTTCTTCTTGGGGTTCAATGGTGCGTGGACACACGAAGTTGCCGGTGCCTTCAATATTGAAACTAACTGGTGTTGGGTCAATATTTCAGGCGCAAAGTCTGGCCCAAGCTACCATGCACGATACTTCCAACTCAAGCAGTTTTCCGAGGATCAGCGTAAGCAGTATGTAAAGCAACGCCAAGGCGCATATACTAGGTGCGCTCATCTGCCCATATGTTAAGTATGCATCTGACGCTATGCATGTGATACTTTACAGCTTCGGATTCGCCGCTCTCGCCCTGAACTTGATTCCTTTTGCCACGCTCGCTTTCAGCTTCACGTCTGCGGTTAGTTTGAATATCGCTTAGTGGTTCGCCGCGTAGCTCACTGTTCATTTGTAGGTCGGTGCTGCGCTATGGGCTGCGGATGAAGAGCGTCGCCAGGGAGCTCATCCTGATATGTCTGCTGTTCCGCAGGAGGACAGGACTGCTGGAGGGGGGGTCAAAGGCTTGAAAGAGCTGTAGAAAAAACAACGGTTGATTGTGAACTTTTGCTATAGCGATGAAAATACAAGGACCTGTATTATATACTACCTGTTTCTCTAAACCATACCTTCTTCCATTAGAATGCCAGATGATATCCTGTTTAGGAGGCTGGCGTATGACTAAACTTGCATCTTCCTAATATACTTTTATTACTAATAAATTTGTTGAAAATACAAATACAAAGAAGGCAGCGTAAGATCTCCCCATACCTCCCACCACTGAAGTGTATATTGGGTTCAGCCTACCTATACCTCTTTCATACTGATTGAGTTCCGATCTAGGTGCATGCCTAACAATTGAAACATGCCCGACAAGTATAAACTACTCCACAGCCCTCAGTCACCCTACGTTCGCAAGGTGGTGATCGCCGCTCGGATACTTGGTTTACACGACCAAATCGAACGAGTAACGATAAAAACGAGCGAGGTTACACCCCCGGCTGAGTTGATTAGTGTGAACCCACTTGGAAAGGTTAGCTGTTCCCTAACCCACTTTTGAAATGACCCACTTCATGGATTGCTCTGAATTTATTTCTCAAACGCGGTCCTGTAGATTCCCGCGATTACTGTCATTTCAGATGACCCGTCTAGGAATGGCCAATCTGTTTTCGACTCGAGTGTTATCTTGCAATACTTTGATTCGATTGCGGAGCACCGCGATACACTTTACCCGCCTTCGAGCGACCCGGCACGCATTACGGCTTTGAATTACGAGGCTCTTGCGGATGGCGTTCTTGATGCCGCGTATCTCTTCCGCGTCGAAGCTTTGAAGGTAGGCATAGGGAGTTTCATCGTTTTCTGAAAGTGATTTACTTACTGCATATTCGATTTCATCCTACACCCATCCTTGATGTAATTCGTGGCGCCCACGTACAGCCAGAGCCGCTTCACTCCGAGCAGGCGTCGAATGGACAACTAAATAAGATTCGGCGTGGAATCCAAGCGTTGGCGAAGCTCCCAAAGCCAGAGTTCCCATCGGTGCAGGCTGTGGCGCTGGCGGTTGCGTTGTGGTATGTGAGTCGTCGGGTGCCGAATTTCCGGTGGCAGGAGGTGGAAGGAGGAAAGGAGCTTGAGGAGTGGTTCAAACGCGCGGCGGCGTATAAGGCTTGGGCGGAGGAGGGAGAGGTTCCACCATCGTGAGCACGAGCAATCACAATCATGTTGGCCGGAGTGCCCATGCTTGTAGCATATATGTACAATGAATTGAATAAACTGTGTCATCTGGATACAAGGTCTACGCTACGTTGATGTAAATCCTGGCGCCCCAGGGGTAAAAAAAAACTACATGCTACTTCTCCAATTATGACGCGTTCCACGCACACATGTGAGTGGCAGGAAGCGCGACCCGCACGGTAAATACTATATTTAAATCCGCCAACGATATGGCGCATCAAGGGTCTTTGTCGATCTGTTTGCTTCCTGACTCAAGTAAATAATGTCGTTGCTTCTTCAACCACCACCAGCGCCTACACGCATGTGTTCTCGAACACCACCGCTTGCGGAGGAGTTCTGTTTCTGGTTCCGGGGGCCGATCCATGCCTGGCTGGCATTAGTTTTGCCGTTGAACTAGGTTATATTCGAATCGTCAGTTCCTCAAATCATGACCTGTGAATCAACCCCAACCAAACGAGGTTATTTCGGCAGAGTCCAAGACTTTTTACACAGCAACTTATCGTCACCCCCATCTTTTCCTAGTGACCTTCTGCTCTATTCAAGGGCTGGATCGGCTACATGCGATTACTGTTGTTCAGACCTGTTTCGTGACTCGAACAAGACTAGGGGTATCGTCTGCGAAATCTTTCGGCCGTACGTATAATCTCTGCTGGTTTAAGTAGGCTTGGCTGAAGTTGGTGGTCTTGGTGTATTTCTGCCCTCGCTTGGCTTGTTTTGGGTGTTAGTTGTCTCGAGAATGGCTGAGCAGTATATCGGTCTGACGACAGAGGACGATCCTGTTTACTACATCGATGATCTTACCAGCTATGCTGGGTCTGATATGGACACAGACTCGTCGACAGACACGGACAGCACGATGAGTACGCTTGAGTCCAGAGAGGCTAAAAGTAAGTTTCCGCAGTCCAATTGAATACCTAAGCAGAGGCATTTACCTGCTGGCTCCTTTTAGGCTATTTCCGTGAAGTCTATGGACGGATATTCCCAGCTGATGCAAACCTACCGGTCCTACTGCCTACCGATAACGCAGAGGTCCGGCGATTAGAGATGCAACACTTGTCGTTAAAGATGATGTTAGAGGGGAACTACTATGGCCCCATGCAAGAAGCGCTCGCACCTGACACAGTCACGCACCGGCGTAGGAGAGTACTGGACATGGTCACGCTGGAAGGCACTTGGTATGTGTTCAACATGCGCCATACTCCACCAAGAGTCCAGCCCGTTAACGTCAATCATGGCATCCCATCATAGGGCACAGGAAGTCTCCCGGGAGTTCCCCGATGTCGACTTTGTGAGCGTCGACTCATCGCCCCTTACTCCGCATAACGCCTGCCCGAACGTGGTTTTCGAGGTATATGATCTGTACAACGGGATCGCCGAGCCCGACAACTCCTTTGATGTAGTACATATAAGGCACGCCGTTGTACCCGTGAGTATATGCATCTGAATATTGCTTTTGATAGACTCTGATGCCACTTTTCTATTGAATAGATGAAAAACTTCAAGGCGCTCATACGAGAGGTCCAGCGGGTCCTTCGCCCAGGCGGACTATTGCTATTCTGCGAGTACGAACTGGAAGTCTACGACGCTGAATTTCCGGGTATACCAGCCTGGGGATCATTGCCTGGGATCTCCAAAGCACTCCGACTGGCTCGGGGATGTCTTGCGACCCAGGGGGTGAACATTTATGCGTGGCGAGACCTTCCGAGCTGGTTACCTTACGATTCCTCGTTTTGGAAAGAGAACGAGCTGGGCGCTGAGTTCGAGATCGATACGGACACAGACACAAGCACAGACACGGATGACTCGCGAAGTGACGTTCGGAGTCCCAGCCCTGGCGTACAGGTACGAAGAGAGGCCTCGTCTGTTCCCACCAGAGGATTCGTGAGAGTGCAGACCCGCGCGAATCCAGTGCCTACTGCACCTTGGCATCCTGACCCACGCTTACGTGAAGTTGGGGAGGTTGTTCAGCGCGTCTGGTCAGATGTCTGGCGAAACATGGGGTCTTCGCTCCAGGTCGGAGGTCTGAGTGAAGCAGAGGCTTTGGAGACGATCCGTGCTGCGGTGCATGACATCCAGCATCCGTCGGTGCGGATCACTGTGAATCTGCACACGCTCTTCGCGTTTAAGGTTGATCCGCGTACCTTTGGTTCTGGCGACAGTGTGTGAGATGTCTGGCCGACTAGATTCGGGCCTAGTTGTTCTCTCTGGACCTTTTTTAGATTACTTCTTGCTTGTACTTTTGCTTGTGGTTCAGATTGTATGCAGTTTAACGTGTGCAAATGTAATAGATGCGGTTCTAATGACTTCATTGACAGGGATTTGTTTGATCGAGAAGCTGACCCGAGTGGACCATTCCATTTAAGGACCGGGATTGAATGTTTGGGCCAGTGTTGGACCTGCCGCCCTCGGCAGCCGCGAAGCCAGGAGGGTTTGATAAGTCAAAGGGGGCGCTGAATTGAAAGAATTTATATATCACGTCCCAGTATTCAGCATCATTCTGTTCGCCTCCTCCAGTTGACGACCACCTCCTCTGTTTTTTCTACTAGCCTCACCCTCGTTTACAATGCGTATCTTGTTCTTTGTTACTGCTCATAATTCTCTGTCGCAACGTGTCTTTACTGCGTTGTCTGACTCTCCCCATAATTACCAGCTTTCAGTCGAGTATGCCACCTCACCTGAGGCCATGATTGAGGCTTGCGAGCTCGCAAAGCCAGACATTGTTCTCTGCCCATTCCTTACACGCAAAGTTCCACAAGAAGTCTTTGACAAGGTTGGCAAGGAGCTTCTGCACATCTTGCAATGCTAATTAACTTCATTAATACAGTATTTAACTTTGATCGTGCACCCTGGCGCACCTGGAGACGCGGGCCCGAGTGCTCTCGACTGGGTATGTTGTGTTGACTGAGTCTGAGATGCGTTGCTCATCGTCACGAACATTGTTGTTTAGGTTTTGATGGGCGACGTCGGTTCGTCAGCAGACGCCCCTGAAACTTTATCGGCTATCGCTTCGGCGTCTCTTCCCTCCAAACCTCGCTCGTACTGGGCCGTGACTGTCTTGCAAGCTGAGGAACAATTCGATCAAGGTCCTGTCTGGGCATGGGAGCAGTTTGCTCTGCCAGCTACCCCGGACGTCGATGGCGTGGCATCTGCGACTGTCACCAAGGCCACACTCTATCGTGGCGAAGTTACTCGCGCTGCTTTAGTTGCTGTTCTCGCTGCCCTAGATTGTGTTGTTGCTGCTAGCGTCCAGCGAGCCACCGAGGAGCTTTCTCGAAATGAACCGGAGGCGTCTCCGGACATGCCGTCAATCCCGACCTCAAACACGTTTGGCGAGACCCAAACAATTCCGTCCATGGAGCCTCTGAACCCTCGTTTCCCTGTCGATTTACAAGCTCCCGAGCACGCAGACAAACTCTCTGTTACTCTCAAAGCACCTTTCCTAGGCCTGGAGACTCAGCGCCGACCCCTTTTGCGTCCCGCTGATCGTGCCCAGGCATGCGACCCTCGTGTTCATAGTGCCGTTGCTTGTGCTGCTACTATCCGAGCTGGTGACAGCCAACCCGGTGTCCTCGTGCGATGGCTAGACCCTCGTGACTCGGCTGCTCAAGGCGTTCAAGGCCGTAACATCTTCGTGTATGGAGCTTGGGTCGAGGAGAACCGTCTACCTCATTGGTGCGAAGATGCCCCTGTTGGCAAGATTGTCGCGACCCGCGACGGAGCAGTCCTCGTCAAGACTCCCGACCATGGTCGCCAAGGCGGTTATGGACTTTGGATCACACATGTCCGTGTCCCGCTCGCTAAAGGTGTCACTGGGGGTCTGAATCCCAAGCTGCCATCAGTGGACGGGCTTCGGAGCGCCGGATTGGGTGCGGCATTGCAAGCCGCCAAGGAATGGAATATTTGTGGCAAGGTCACGCTTGAGCAGGATAAACGTTCTAGCACACCCAGTCAGAAGGTCGACCTCGGATGGGAGAAGCGTTCAGGAACCTGGCAACAGACTTGGGTCGAGTTTGAGGAGCTGAGGGATGGAGGGAAGGCGGCGTATGTTTACTTTGATTACTAGTAAGTCCTATTTCTCTCATGATTGAGCAGTATACTAATGCTGGACTAGCAATGGGGCGTGTGCCACATACCAATGCGAACAGCTGCTTCGCGCCCTTCAATGGACAATTCGCCCTGAGCGGGGAAACCTCAAAGTTCTTGTTCTGATGGTATGTTGTTATCCTTTGTCGATGTTTATATCTCCTGCTGACGTGGTTTGACAGGGCGGCTCTTATTTCTCCAACGGGATTGCATTGAACACCATTGAAGGCAGTGAAGACCCGTCACTCGAAAGCTGGAAGAACATTAATGCTATCAACGACATCGTCGAGCTCGTCATCTCGGATTCCTCCGAGGCTGCCAAGCGTCTCGCAAAGCACGCCAAGGTCGCAGATGTATTCAAGCCCCTTGCTGGTCCAAGTCTGGCCGAGCGGGGCATTCTTACTGTGGCCGCTGTTCGCTCGAATGTCGCTGCTGGTGGTTTCGCCCTGGCAACCGCCGCCGATGTGGTTGTATGCGCAGAGTCGGCAATTATCAATCCCCATTATCGAGGAGTGGGTCTATACGGCTCCGAGTTCCACACCTACTCGTTCTTTGAGCGCGCGGGCGAGACCAAGGCACGTGAGGTGCTGCGAGGGATGGTCCCAATGAGCGCGAGCGAAGCTTGCAAGTTGGGATTCGTCGACGAGGTTATGACTGGAAGCGAAGTAGACGGCTACGTGGAGCGCACCAAAGCCTATGTCCGTCGGTTGGCCAGCGAGCGTGCTAGCGCAATCTCTGAATACAAGACGGCTCCGTGGGTCCAGACTACCAACCCCGTCGATCCCGCCGCTTCGCTCGTCGATGTTTTACTCGCCAACAAGCTCGCCACTCATGCTGCATTCACTCGACCCCTTGTCTCCTACCGGCATGCCGAGCTCTCTGAGATGCTGCTCGACTTTTACCACCAACAGCGCTCGAAGCGGTATTCGAGTCGTCGTCGCGCGTTTGTCCGAAAGCTCGCACCCAAGACTACCCCGTTCCGGTTCGCTGTGCACCGTCGTGACGCCGGAGAAGCCAAATTTGACGAGGAGGAACTTGATGAGTTTGATCGTGCCGAGGGATGGGTCGCGGGCACTGGTATAGAGTGGGGGTGGGTTGGGCTGTCTGCGCCTCCCACTGCCGCTGAGTGGGAGGATGTTGCTCCGGCTCTTCCACCCAAGAATGCTCGTCCTATGACTTTGCTCGTGACCCCGTCGAGTTCGCTGCTCACTGGGGGTCACGACCCGCTCACCCCAGGTTTGTCGATGGGATCGGATATGACCGAGATGTCGGAGCATTCGCACACGGATTCATCACCTTCTGCAACTCCGGCGGTGCTGTCCCGTGCTCAGTCACACGACAATGTGGAGAACAAGTCGGCTTCAACACTGCGTGCGAATAGGCACAGTCTTGTACCTGATCGACCGGTCACGTCTGAAGGCCGTAGTTTGAACAAGGAGGGCCAGAACCGCGGGAAGTTGTTGGTCTCGGCTGTCATTTCTCCCAAGGTCCTGCGCCGCAAGAGCGATGCGGGCGTTCGTCTGAGTCCTGCTTTGAACATGGACGAGGTTCCTCCTCTCCCGACTTCGAACCTTACGACCCCCACCGCGCCTGTTCATCGTCCCTTGCGTCGCTCTCGCTCCTCGGTCGAATGGGGTTCTCGTGATCTTACAGGAGAGCTTGCTCGGGCGATGGCTGCTGAAGCTGCTACGCACAGCTCAAATTCCAAGTCTAGGTCCAAGCCTACCCCTGCTCCGGGTGGTCGATTCTCTCGCTGGTTCGGAACTACAATCAAGTCTATTGTCCCGTCCGCCGGGCGCGCTGGCCCTCCCAAGGGTACCGGTTCAGCTCGGTCTCCTGTGAACCCGGCCGATCAAATTCGCGCGCCCTTGTCTCCACTCAAACCCAGCAAGTCTGAATCCCAACCACAACCCGAGGTCGAAATAGCGGGTGAGAGGCAAGAGATCCTGTATCCGTGCTATTATAATAACAATGACTGAATCCAGTGCTCCCGTGATTCTTATTTATCGCGATCTTGTATCCTTGCTCCCGCTCTGTTTTTATTCTTATGTGTCCCATTTTGCTATTGAGCCATGTTGCTCCCACACTCGTTTGTCTGTCTTGCATGCTTTGGTTCTGGTTTGTGTTCTAACCTATCCGCTCCTTGATTGGATGTATAGTTTTTATTGCGAGTTAATTGATTGATATATGAAAGTGGTATTGAGCTGAATGCGTGTGAGGTTAACCGTGTGGCTGAGGTGCACATTGAGCAGGATCACGGCGCATATATAAACCCCTTTAGACACTTGGTCCGCAGGTTCACTCTCCTTGGTGCTACAAAATTAAGATACAATCTCGATCATATTCGCCACTAAATCTAATAGAGTTACAACGAAGCAGGGATCTCTATTCGAACATGATATATCCAAGAAAATTGCAGGGGTATATTGAACCAGGACCTTTAGTTCAGTTTGACCTGCTCCTCAAGCCACGTCCAGAGCTTTTTTGCCGCCTCTTCGTCCTGTGTATCGGCTCGAGACTTGGAAAGTCGTGCGAAAGGGCTGAGGTACTGTAGATCACACGACAACATAAGCAAATGCCACCAGTAGACGACAAAATTGTACTTGCCTGGCCAGAGAACTCTAAGCCTTCAACCGCGGTACCTGCGTAGAGCTGGGTGATAGCGCCATAGGGAGTGGGCCAAAAGACCCAGTCCTACAAGTGCGATGGCGGCGGTTAGATGACTTGGCGGTTATATGCAGAGAACTACTGCTTACTAAAAGGAGTTTCCCTAGGCCGGTGAGGGGTGAGTGCCTCATTAGTTCAGACCTAATCGCCCCTGAGTATGTATATATGTGGTCAGTTGATGCGTATAATGAGATCGCACCGTGGTGCTTACCGGGATGTAGGGAGCTGGATATTATTCCTTGCGCTTCATATTGTCGGGCAAGTTCTTTTGCGAAGACGATATTGGCCTAAAATGAAGTTCGGACAAACCAGTAATAATTTGGTAGACTTTCACATACCCATTTACTCTGCGAATACAGTCCTTTGGGGCCTAACCTCTCTCGAATCTCATCTGCTTTGGGGTCGCTGCGTACCAGACTATCATAGTTGATCCCGCCTTCGGGTGCTAGCCAGTGTCCGCTGCTAGATGTGTTCACAACCCGAACGGGCCCGTCTTAAATCAAGAACGTTCAGCGCGCTGTCCATACGAATGCACGAGGTGACTCACAACTTTGAGCCGTATGTATAAGAGTGGGCAGGAGCAGCATAGTAAATAAGTAATGCCCTAGCACGTTTGTCCCAAATTGTAAGTCGTAGCCATTCGAGGTCTTCATCTCGACCGGTGCTGCCATCACTCCACCGTTGTTGAATAACACGTGAAGCTCCTGCTCTTTTCTGTTACCAGGCGTTTATTGTGTGAGTAGCGTCTATACGCAGTAGAAAACTTACTCACTGTCTAAATTCATTGGCCGCTCGACGAACGCTGTCTAGGTTCGCTAGGTCGAGTTCGAGAAACACAGGTGTTTTCCCGTTGGTTGCCGCTTGAATCCATTCGATGGCTTCGTTAGCTTTCGACTTGCTCCGTGCTGCCATGTAAACCTTTGCACCCTTTTCCAAGAGGACCTGTATCAAGCGCTCAATAATTACCAAAACCAAATAACCCCATTAGGTTGGAGCGTACCTTGCATGTCTCCTTTCCAATACCTGCGTTCCCGCTACAGAGAATAGGGTCATTTACTAGAATTCGAAGGAGGCAAACGTGTACATACCCGGTTACAATGATGACCTGGCCGGTCAAGTCAGGGATCTGCTCGATGGTCCATTGAGGTTTTGGTGGGAACGTCTCGTTGTACATGCTATATGCGACCCCCATGGTTGTTTAGGTGATTCGAATGTGGCTAAAAGTTAGATTGGGGGCGAGTGGAACAGTCAACTCGATGCACACGGGTCATCTTATTTATATCCATTGCCGCCTTCACCTGCGTCCGGACCGTCCCGGCAGAATCAGCCTGTCGAACACACAACGATGGAGAAAGGGTGACGAGTGCACGGCAAGCCGGCCAGCCGACTCCATTTATAGAGCGCGGAGGATGTCCAGCATGCAACAATGACTCGAGCACCGATGACTACATGCGACCCTCGGAGACAACTTTCCGCAACGGGAGCAGCATCAGGGCGACTTTATAGGGGAGGTTGAGTGTAAGCGTTCGGTTGATGATCTCATCCAAAACATGATTCTTCGCCAAGCCCGAGAACAAATTGGGCGCTTTTCGTGAGAAAAATAGGTGCAAGGTGGACATTGAAAATAACAGACAAGTTGGGAACTGAATCCAAGATCTTGAACGGATAGACAGTAGAATGCTGGACACGGAGTCAGAATTGGAATGTGGGATATCGTAGTAACCAACTGGCATCCTAGCTAACTCATGCCTTTAGCGCATCATGCTAATGATATCTCAAAGCAGTCGTAGT
Source organism: Ceratobasidium sp. AG-I (assembly GCA_015039395.1). NCBI lineage: Eukaryota > Fungi > Basidiomycota > Agaricomycetes > Cantharellales > Ceratobasidiaceae > Ceratobasidium > Ceratobasidium sp. AG-I. Next base: position 213,297 of record MU132175.1, read on the forward strand.
AGTAGAAAATAAGTAGGGACGAAAAGTCTACCGTACAATCGAGATAGTTAAACATATGTATTCACATTCTGCCACCGGAAAGTCTTGCCACGTGATCATTTGCCCCAATCAAGTGGCGAGCGCTAATCACTTGAGCAAGCCACTTTTGACTCTCATCGACGACGTACTTTCCCAAACCAATACATATGGAATCCAACACCAAGCGCTCCGAATATTCACCTGTGTCTGTTCCTGAGACAATGTCCGCGTTTTCTGAAGTGGATTCTAACATTTCTCTGGATGAGAATAAAGGTACGTCACGGATGTGCTTGGATAGGGACATGTCCTAAACATTCATTAGATCTCAGCAATTCCTCATCAAACTGTTCGACCTTGAATCCTGAATTCGCATATGCCGATGGTAATATTGAGCTCCAGGTGTGTAACGCCGATAAATTCGCCTGGGAACCAGCTGAACTCCTGTGACAATCCAGACCTCCGAACAATCGTTCTGGGTCCACGAGTACCAGCTCAACAAGTTCTCCGCTCTGGCAGAACTCATTCAAGAGGCTCGTAGGAATGGAACCAACCAGGTCTCCAACGGGCGTATACATTTAATTTGTCCTAGCAGCGGCGTGGATATTTGCAACACCCTTCGAGTGATATATACATCGTGAGTTTCTGGTACAGGCATACATGGCGCTACCAAGCTCATTTAGTGTTTTCCAGTGTTGTCGGCGGTCCTCCGAAATTCGATACGAATACTCTTACTTCCGCTCTAAGGATTGCCACTGTCTTTGGATATCCTGGGCTACGAGAGTTTGCCATATCCAGTCTAGAAGAGGCCGCTCTCGCGCCTATAGACCGCATTCAACTTTCAGACGAACTCTTGCTCCCGCAATGGGAAAAGCCAGCCTTCGCCGAACTTTGCCAACGAACAGAACCTATTTCCATACCTGAGGCTCAAGTGCTAGGCATCGAACGATTCACTCAGATCGCCCGGATACGAGAAATGGAGCAACGTCGACAGTTCTTAAACAATATTATTGAACCGCTGAAGGTCCAGTGTTTACCCGAAGATATAGAATCAAAATTGGACAGTGGTATGTATTTTGTCACCTCTTTTGCCTCGATGTTAACCATGAGAAACGTGTTGTTCTGCCGTTCGATCTCAATTGCACAGAATCTCAGACTGAGACTTCTTCACTCTCGATCCCTGCCTGCAACTGCTCTGCCGAATACAATCCATACAACGGAAGGTCCACTCTTCATAAATGCAGCTTACACGACGTAGCACCCCAGATTCTGAACAAGTATAATTTGGTGTTAGGAGAACGAAACGATCTCTTACAACGTCTCAAGAATCTGCCTTCCATAATCAACGAGAATATATATAGGAGCCCCAACAGTAAAACGGCACCCGACTCCACTATCGCATGTTCAGAGGGAGGGGGCAAACGGCACGTTTCGATTGCCGAAGAGTTGGGCTCAGCATCCTGGATTCGTCATGTAGGCGGAGGCATCGAACCGTAACTGGCGTTATTGTGTTGTCCTAACAAATGTAAACTAAATATCTCACAAAATGTAACACGGATTGGGTGACTCGTTCGCTAACTCATACGGCCATATGGAGGGTACCTTGACGTTATACTTCACGCATACAGACGTTTACAGCGACGTGCGCACAAACAATGTGCGCTCTCTTCCACGTGGTTAGCTGTCCCATCGCCACTTCATAACCATCCGACTGAGCCTACCACGGCTACCACCAAGGCAAGAGGTGGCATGGCTTTATGGCTCACGAAATAAATAAATAAAACAGGGACTTATTATGTTGTATCAGCTGTACAAAGTATTGCTCGCGCGAATTATGATCAACCAATCTTAGTTCTTCTTTACCTGCTCCTCAAGCCAGTCCCACAACTTCTTTGCGGCTGCTTCATCCTTTGTATCAGCTCGAGACTTGGACAGTCGGGCCCAAGGAATGAGATACTACGGATTGAGCAATTAATTAGTAAAGCGGGTATTTGGGGCAAGGAAGAATAGTTCTTACCTTTCCAGAGAGCTCAAGCCCTTCTGGTGTCGTTCCTGCATAGAGCTGGGTGAGAGCACCGTACGGTGTAGGCCACAGGATCATGTTCTAGCAAAGTGGGTCGTGTGAGTGGACAGAACCGCGGGATTTCAAGAAAACAGAGATGGGAACATACCAGGAGTGCTTCTCCAATGCCACCTAGTGTCAAGTGCCTTTGTAGTTCAGTCTTGATTCCACCTAAACAACGTAAGAACGTGAATCGGTATAGTCCACGGGAAGTGATTGTATGCTAGGCTTACCAGGATGGAGGGAGCTAGAAATGATCCCTTGAGGCTGGTATCGGCGCGCAAACTCGTTCGCGAATACAATATTGCCCTACCATAACGATCAATCTAAGTTTCAGACACTCAAGATGGTTAGGTGAGTTGGCTTACCCATTTGCTCTGAGCATATAGCCGCTCCGTACCAAGCTTCTTCCTAGCTTCTTCTGATTGTGCATTGTTAGGTACAAGCGTGGCATAGTCGATTCCTCCTTTGGGTGCGAGCCAATGCCCACTGCTAGACGTGTTCACCACGCGAGCGTTGCCGTCTGCGAAACAGGTTAGTCAGTGAGTGGTTTTTGCAGGTGTGCGGAGGATTGCACTTACGAATCTGGGCGGTATGAATGAGAACTGGTAGGAGAGATGTGGTGAACAGGTAGTGCCCGAGCACGTTCGTCCCAAACTGGACATCGTATCCATTTGATGTTTTCATCTCGACAGGCGCAGCCATCACTCCTCCGTTGTTGAACAGCACGTGGAGCTCCTGCTCTTTTCTAAAATTATATGCGCAACACGTAAGACGCGAGGCATTCATTAGGGGATAAGAGCAGGACGTACTGCTTGAACTCCTCAGCTGCTCGGCGCACACTGTCCAGGTTGGCAAGATCCAGCTCGAGGAACACAGGCGTCTTGCCATTCGTCTCTTTTCGGATCCATTCGATGGCTTCGTCGGCTTTAGACTTGCTGCGTGCTGCCATGTAGACTTTTGCACCCTTGTTGAGAAGGACCTACATGAAATATCCCAATAAATACTCTATAACCATGAGAACAGGCGGACCGAAACATACCTTACAGGTTTCCCTCCCGATGCCTGCGTTCCCACTGTAACGCTTTCTGTCAATACTGAGCCTCGTAGAAGTACTGTTGTCTACTTACCCAGTGACGATGATAACCTGGCCAGTCAAGTCGGGTATCTGGTCAATTGACCAACGAGGCTTCCCAGGGAAGGTCTCCTTGTACATGCTGTATGCCATGCCCATTGTGGTTTAGTCGAGTGGAATAAAGGTCGAGTGATATTTGAGTGAAGAAGCGGAATGTAGAACATAAAGCCCACCCACCCTCGTACTTATACCAGTCATTGCTGCTGATCTGTGTATTGTCGATCCGACAGCGTAGGCTTGCGCAACATAAAAGTGGAGGAATACACTGCAACGGAAGAGGAGGGACTGACGACTGCACGGCAAACCGGCGGGTGTGGTTCCTGTCCCGCGCGCTTAGAGCGATTGTCAAAGCCGCGATGACACTGTTTGTGCGGAGATAACCTCCCGCAGACTGTGGTTACTGTATTGAATGCCCGGGCATGCCTGTCCACAGCCGGGCATGCGGGTACGCGTGTCTGACTAATGATTATCGGAGCTGGCTTGGCTGGCGCAACCTCGGAGTATACGTAAGCATTTGGCGCCCAGGTGAAATCGACCAAACAGCTGTCCCGAAATGGAAACAGGGTCTTTCGTAGTCGTTCTTTTTGAGGTATTCTGGTAGGCTAAAATCTTGTTACCGGCTTTAAATGTCAGTTCGGCTCCACCAATTCCTTCTTAAGATTCTTATGATACTCTTATATTAAATTTTCATTTCTTCTAAGTTTTTTTTTGAGATGCATGCAGGAAGGTGCACGCAGGTTCTAGCAAGATCACCTGCTTATATAAGCAGACTCTTGAGCATCGTGCTCGTGCCCAGCTCTTCATCACCAACTCTACCACTCCAATTACCCCAAACATGCCCAGGTACAATGCACGCCCCAGAAAGACTCGCTCAGCCCTACAGAAAGCACACACAAAATCATTGTCATCGATGGGTGGCCCACGCTCTTCAGCTACGGAGAATGGCCGTGCAGGTGGCGCGCCACAAACCTCCACCTCTTCCGATTACATTACTCCTGCTGTAGCTCTGAAACAAAAGAACAAACTTTTTGATTCCCTCAAGAAGCGTTATAAGAGTAGTATACAACGAGAAAAGCGAGCCAAAATTAAGGTGCGTTGGTTAGCGTGGTGTAAAGTACTTTTTGGCTAATCAAACCTTTCGCAGATTGAAAAACTTCAAGCTCAGTTGGATCTCACACGCAAGAAACTTTCTGAATCCCATAATGCTCAATACGGCGCTGAAAATGGGCTAAAGATACTCCAAGCACAAGCAGACGCCAGTGCGATGGAAATAATGACGCTCAAGGAGCATATATCCAGCCTAGAGCGACATGGGCTTGATACAACAAGCTGTAAGTGACCTATATCGAACAAAAATACGTGTACTAACTTGGAGGATATTTTATGCGTAGCCCTTTCGATTTGCGCCGATGGTACAGCCGTAAAGAATCGGCCGCACGAGGCCCGATTTATATACATGCAATTCCCTGCACACGGCAGGGACGTTCCAGAGAGCCAGAGCCGGGAACATGATAGGTCCTACGTTTGACGTACATAAGGCGGCAAGTCATACTGCCCGATAGCAGCTCAGTAGGTAGATTGACGCCCTCAATGTATAATGATTGGTACTAACCGGGCCAAAATCAAAGAGACTCTAGATGGTTTAGAGCGTCGCAGGCGTATTGTGGGAGCCCAGATATTATGGGAGGAAGGCGATATAAAGTCAGGCCCAGCCGGCGCTGAGAAAGCTGAAATTTCAGATAATGAAAGGGGATTGGAGGGTACGAAGCTGTTTCAATGATAGGGTCCTTTTCTAATCCCATTCATGCCACTCAAACTGTGCTAGTGTTATACTTACATTATATCCAAATCTAATTGAAAAGCTTGGTAGTAATAGTGTCAGTTTTCGGGCAGCGTTTATCCAAAGATGCAGGATCGAAAACCGATAGTTGTAAATTTCGGGTGTCTTATCATCGCCTTCCTGATAATAACCACCAGACATGTATTGGTCTACCGTTCGATCTGTATTGTCGCGGTATCTCAAACTGGGACTGTTTCATTCTCGGTCCCTATCTACGACTGTTAGGTTGTATAAAACGCACACGGTCACACCAACAGCAACATCGTTAGACACGGCGGACACGAGGGTCGCCCCACATTCTGAACGGGTACAATTCGGTGTTGAGGGAGCGTAATGACCCCTTACAACGTCTCAAGAATCTTCCTTCTATTCTCAATGGGAGAAACATACGTAGAACCCCTAATACCTGAGCAGCACCCAGTTGTGTTCCAAGGACGTGGGTGAACTGTACGTTTCGATTGACAAAGAGCTCGAGTCAGCGCCTTGGATTCGCCATGTGGGTAGGGGAATCTAACAGTACCTGACTTCGTTGTATTATCCTAACGCACGCAAGCCAAAGATATCTTATAATGTGATGTGTTTTAGGTAACCTCTTCTTTGGACCTACGCTGAGGGCAATTTCACCTTATACTTCACGCATACAGCCGGTTGCGCAGTTAATGCGCGCTCTTTTCCGCGTGACTAGCTGCATTACTGCAACTCCAGAGCCGCTCAACTTTGAGCCTACCACAAACTATCACATAAGATTATGGCTCACTGATTAAAGACCCAAAAAGAAATTTATTAAGCTATATCAGCTGTACAGAGCCCTGCCCGCGAAAACTACGATAACCTGTCCTCAGTTCTTCTTCACCTGCTCCTCAAGCCACTCCCACAGCTTCTTTGCGATTGCTTCATCCTTTGTGTCAGCGCGAGGCTTGGACAGTCGGGCCCAAGGAATGAGATACTATAGTTTGAGCAACCGATTAGTAAAGTGGGAGTTCGGGGAAAGGAAGAGTAGTGTTTACCTTTCCAGAGAAAGCTAGCCCTTCAGACGTCGTTCCTGCATAGAGCTGGGTGAGAGCGCCGTACGAAGTGGGCCGAAGAAACACGTTCTAATTTGGGTGAGTATTGTGAGTAAATAGCGCCGTGGGATTCCAAGAAAGCGGAAATGGGGGCGTACGAAGAGCGCTTCTCCGATCCCGCCAAGCGTCAAGTGCCTTTGTAATTCGGTCTTGATCAACCCTAAACAACGCACGCTTGTAAATTCGCCTAGCCAACCAGGAGAGATGGCATGCTAGTCTTACCTGGGTGCAAAGAGGTGGAGATGATCCCTTGAGACTTGTATCGGCGCGCAAACTCGTTCGCGAACACAATATTCCCCTATCAAGGTTATGACGCTAAGTTTCAGACACACAAGGCGGCTAGGCGAGTTGACCCACCCATTTACTCTGAGCATACAGCCGCTGTGTGCCAAGCTTCTTCCTAGTTTCGTCCGCCTGCGCATCGTTAGGGACAAGAGTGGCAAAGTTGACCCCTCCTTTGGGCGCGGCCCAATGTGCGCTGCTAGATGTGTTCACCACGCGAACGCTGCCGTCTTCGAAACATATCAATCAGTGGGTAGTTTTTGTAAGCGCGCGGAGAGATTCACTTACGAATCTCAGCAGTGTGAATGAGAACTGGTAGGAGGGACATAGTGAACAAGTAGTGCCCAAGCACATTCGTCCCGAACTGGACGTCGTATCCGTTTGATGTCTTCATCTCGACCGGCGGAGCCATCACTCCACCGTTGTTGAATAGCACATGAAGCTCTTTCTCTTTTCTGCCCACATGCGTACCACGTAAGATGTGAGGCATTTATTGGATGAACAGGAGTGGGACGTACCGTTTGAACTCCTCAGCTGCTCGACGAACACTATCCAGGCTCGCTAGATCCAGCTCCAGGAAAACGGGTGTCTTGCCGTTTGTCTCTTTTCGGATCCATTCGGTGGCTTCGTCGGCTTTAGACTTGCTGCGTGCTGCCATGTAGACTTTGGCACCCTTGTTGAGAAGAACCTACAAAAGGCGGCCCGATAAACGTTGTGCAAAATTAAGATAGGCGGATAGAACTTTACCTTGCAAGTCTCCCTCCCAATGCCTGCGTTCCCACTGCGATGCTTTCTGTCAATAGCAAGTCTCGCACGAGTATGGCTATCTACATACCCGGTGACGATGATAACCTGGCCGGTCAAGTCAGGTATCTGGTCGATTGACCAACGAGGCCTCCCTGGAAAGGTCTCCTTGTACATGCTGTAGGCCGCACCCATTGTGACTTAGTCGAGTTGAATAAAAGTCAAGTAGAGCCCAAATGAAGAAACGGTAGAATGAAGAACATGAAGCCCGCATACCCTCGTATTTATACCCATTGTTGTTGTATTTTTCGTCGTGCCGGTTGCGTAGGCTTGCGCAACACAAAAGCGGAGGAGTATACTATGGCGGAGGATAAGAGGCTGACGACTGCACGACAAACCAGCGTGTGTGGTTCCCATCCCGCGCGGTTACAGCAATTGTCAAAGCTGTGATGACACCGTATTCCCGGGGTCACCTTGCCACGGACCGTGGTCGCAACCGCTTTTGAATGCTCGGGAATACGTATCTGCCGGGGGTATCGGAATCTGACTCATTCTTGCAACTGGATTGGCCATTGGTTTGACAGCATGGGGGATAAAATAAGAAGTCTATTCACGGGCAACTCAAAAGACTTACTCACTAAGAGTGCGGCATCATTTTTTTTGTTGACATTTAACGGACAGGGAGGGGGAGAGAAAAAAGAATGGACAAGTTGGGAATTGAACCCAAGACCTCTCGCAAGTAATCAACTTTGGATTAGTTATTTGCTAAGCGAGCGCGCTACCAACTGCGCTACATGCCCTTGCAAAGGAGTCAGCTGGTATAGATATCATCTGCTAGAACTATCTAGCAGTATGTGTAGTTGTGGAATCCCCCGTTGGATCCCAAAACAAAATGCCACAAAACGGAGAATCATGTAGCTTAGACAAGGTAATTTGATAATACAAAAGTCAGTTCCTTCCATAAAGCCAGTCGCCCCAGCCGCCACAGCTCTAAAGTCTCACTAGATTGTACAGAAAAAAGTGGTGGTCATTTCATTCGAACAAGGTAAATCATAATATACATGCTCGTGTATGCGCATTCGATGTATCCCCTCGCCCGATATCCTAGTGCCCTCTTAGGTCGGAATTAACTTGTATTCACTTATTCAGTACTCCAGCTATCTGTCTCGACCTGACGAAAATCGTATGCATTTCCATAAGCCCGTCCAAGGTACTCGATGGGACCGTCTACGAAATTGCTGGGCATCTCTAGATCGGGATGCTGGAGTGCTTGTTCCATGCCTTTGGGAAACTCCAGTTTCACTGGCAAGCTAGTTAGTATACGGAAGGGGTAGAGTAAGAAAACAAGTACTTTGGTTCATGTACCAGGGGGCAAAGTCTGAAATACGTTGTTTGGTCAGGAGTTATAATAGTATTACATGGTAGGGCTTACGAATTTGGGCCAGCATAACCCTTGGATCATCTGTCTTGTTAGGCATCCCAGCGTGCCACAGCCTCAAGTCCCGTAGAAGGATTGTACCTTGTAACATCGTCTGTTAGCATTGTGTCAGATGATAGGGAACTATTGGTCTACCTTTAGGTACAACAGGTTGAAACGGAGGTGAGATCTTCTGTCGTGCCTCCATGTGGGAAGCTTTGATACGGCCCGAAGCTCGCTCTCCATGAAGTCCCTCTTGAGCATCCAGGTCAGCCATATTATGCGTACCGAGCCAGATTTCTACCATCAAGACGATTAGCCATGGAGGAAACGCTTGATCAGAGCGCTTACCAGTCGATCCATTTTCAGGAGTCATCTCAACCTAGTTGGGTGCATTGTTAGTATGGCCGATGCTGTGATTTGCAGAATTATGTGGTCGTACCAATCCGCAATTGACGACTAAAGCGAAGGGGATCTGTAAACGTTATGCGTCGATTAAGAGCACCTCAAAGAAACCAAGCACTCGAACTCACCGCTGGCTGAGCAAAATCCGCGTCGGTGTGCACAGGCTGGCGTTCCGTTGCTTTCAAGGCCGTATTCTACGTGTTACAAATAACCAGTCAGACCATCACCCACCTAGGTGCCCAAAAGAAAAAACTGAAAGGAACGGGGGGAAGCGACATGAACGCATATGGAATCTCACCCCACTGCAAAATGTCATCTTTGGCCTGCTCCCCAACGCAGCATTGGTTATTTGCAAAGCGAACGGATTCAGGAATACGTCCTTGAAGAACATGTCGGGCTCCGGCGGTGGATCCTGCTGAACGTTTCCTATCCACAAACCGTCGTTAAATTCCTGCAAAAAGCGCCAGCCAAGGGGGAGACACGGCACCTCTATTGTAATTATACGGCCCATTCTCCATATCTCGTAGTTTATACGCATCTGGTACCATCCGCGCGTTCAACTATAGCGATAGGTTATCCTGTGAGTACAATGCATTCATTTTGGACGAGCACTAAAACCACGTACGGCATCGAGCTCCCGCTCTCCAACGACGCCCTCGAGAGCGACAATCCCGTCTTTCTGAAGCGCCTCAAGTGCAAGGCGGACGTTCCGCGGGCCGAGCTTGCGGGCTGCAAGTTCCGAGGCCGAAGGCTTAAGGGAGCGAATCGAGGGTGCCGTGGTGTGAGTTGCGAAACCACGAACGGGGGACGCAGGCGCGAAGAACAAAAGCGTGCGAGAGCAGGGAACAGTGTGGACGCGAGATGCACGAAGGAGAACAGAAGTAGCCCGATACATCGTTGAGGACGACGGTGGTGGTGGAGTTGATCAAGTGTCAAACGAGAGCAAGATAAAAACACCGGTCTGCAGGCACGAGTGGTCACAGGACCGAGTGCAAGTCGAGCTAGTGATGATGAACATTATACCGCTGAAATGCCTGTCTTATATACCTTTCTGTCGTACCCGACTATATGCAATTTCGCTCGAGTCATTGTGGCGCTTGGGGGGGTCGCAAGGCTAAAACGCCAAACAGGTGCAAGTAAAGGTAGAATTTGACCGAGCCTATTGGCGTGGCCAAATCTACCAGGATCCGTGATATGCGGCTACTTTATGCTCACCCTTCGGATTTGGTTGTTGTGCTGTATTCGAACTTCACTCTCTCGAACTTGTGTCCTAGAGAGCAGGCGAGGAGGATAAGTCTCAAACCTCAAAACCGAGCAAAATATGAATGACTCATAAGCAAGAGAAACGTAACACCCACCAAACTACCGTATTATTGCCCACTGCCCCTGCCCATTGCCCAAACTCGCACGCGAATCAGTTTCATTCCAATTGTCTTGATAATCGAGTGCCACTAATCGTTCGATTGATGCGTTCTGTCCGGCTTGAAATTGCTGCGAGTGGTCCCCAGTTCCTTGATCGCTTCAACGTCAATAAGTTCAATCGCCCATTTTGCTATTTGTCACCCTGAACTCTAAGGCATAGAGGGGAGCGTAGAAAACACTGCATAGTCGAACGTGGTAAACTTGACAATTATTATTAACTCTACACAAGAATGTACCAATAAATTAACTACAATCCCAATGAAAAACGCACTTGTAGGCTCATAGCCACACCCTTCCATCAAGATCTCAACCAATCAATCGCGCAAGGTACTTCTATAGGTCCTCAAATACGCTGAGCAATGACCGCATTCACACGGTGAGCATCGTCCCAAAGACGTAATCCCATATCTTGCCTAAGAAGAGGGAATAGAAATCGAGTCAGTACGAGTAGTAAACGAACCACAACGATTGGAAACATAAGAGAGAAGTAGACGATGGAAGAAAAATGTAGTGGCGCATCTGTCTCGCCGAACATACACGGGAGCTAAGTTGAAAACGCAACTTGACTCGACACACCATGCCGAGGCCAGGTAAGCGTTGAGAGCACCCTTTGCCCAACCTGATCGAAAAGTGGGGGTAGGGGAAGCAAAAGAGTTGGAACAACTATTGTAGTAACCCACTCCCCCTGCCCTCAACCCAGAGAATGCTCGAACTTTATGCAGACTCCACGAACAACAACTGACAAGCACAAAACTATCCAATACTATAAAGAAACCAACTCACTCGTAACCCCAAACCCAAGCTCAAAGTTCTTATAATGATGCGCCAAATGGTACTTCTTCATCTCCCTCATGTACTCCGGGAGCTTCGTGTGGTGTAGCGCATAATGCATGCAATCGTAAAGGACGTCTAAGACAGGCAAGGGCGACGTGTTAGTGCAAGCATTCCACGGCGCAGGCGACCCGAACTTACAAAACGCAAAAGCACCAGATATGACACCGTTCGCGACCGCAACCGGGAAGACAGCATACGCAAGCCTCGTAAACGGGAACGACAACGCTGCAAACAGTGGGGGTGGCATAACGAGTCTCAACCTACACACCAAACCAAACCACTAGTTAGCACCCCTTCCCATTTATGAGAACAAGTGGTGGGGACGTACTGATCCATAGGAAGGTAATGATGAATCCCATGCGTCAAGAAATGCAGCGTAAGGAACGCAGGATGGTCCGGCAACAACTCGTCGATATGGAACATGAACCGATGCATCCCATACTCGATAATCGTCCAGAAAAAGTTCCCCAGCAAAAAGCAAAGCGCCGTCTTGACCAGCGCAGCATTCGTAATGCTCGCGCTCCACCCACCTGTACTAGGAGGTGCAAAGTCCTCGAGCAACGTAGAGTTCCCAGCCGCGCCTCCAAACAATAGGCTTTGGGCACTAGCAAACAAACTAGGCACCTCCCCAGGCGAACTAAACTGCATCGCACCCCTCACAAACAACGCGCTCGCGATCGGGATCCAGAAAATCGGTATAACATACCACACCGTCCGCGTAAAACACTCCAAATAGTCCGGCCCAAATAACCGCGCAGAGTCTTTTACGTGTCTAGGCTGATGGACCTGTTGGAGGTAAAAGTTCTTGCTAAAGTTGGATTCCCAGACTTGTCGGAGGAGCGGTTTGCGGAGGTCTAGGAACTGGGCTTTTTCGTAGTCGGCTGCGGTGTCGGTGTCGTCTGGGTGAAAATCGTCTGTGGCTACCCAGTCTGGAGGGAAAATGTTAGCATGAGGCGAATGTGTGGGAATGAAAAAAGCTGCGGGTGCTCACCTTCACTGACAACAGTCGCGTCCGTTCCCAACTGCCCGATCACGTACTCCTCCAGCATCCCATACGCAGAATCAGAGTGATCATGCTCCGACTTGTCGGCCATCGCGCCCCCCATGTCCTTGCCAGCATAACGCAGAATGAGGTCGTCTCCACCAGGATGGTCAGCCAAGAACGGCGTCACATCGTACACCTTGCCAGCGCGTGAGACCCAGCAGTCGCCAGACGTAGCATGCGCAGCAACATCGAGAGCGGTAAGAATTCGGACTCGTCTAGTGGGGCGTGACATCGTGGTTGAAGCCAAGATTTAATGTGCGATATTTACCGTTGTTATTTTGGGTGGGCGCAAGGAAGCACCAGCGTGCACAGCCACTGATGCCTCTGCTCGATTATTTCAAACAGATTTTATCCCCAATATTGGACGCTAAACCCGATTCAAGAAATCCCATTGCAATTCATTACCATACAGCGCCCATACACAAGAAATCCAACACGCAAAGAAAACACAAAAGACATACAACAATGAGAAAACAACCAGACACCGTCTAAGCACCTCCACTCAATTAGTCGGCGGAGTTCATTTTCAAGTGCAACAACGAGCATCGCGCGATGGACAGAGTCTAATACCGCCCACCCGCGTCGCTCGACTCGCTCGCGATCGTAACCGCAAAATCGTTCTCGCTTCCGGGCTTGGCCCACTTGTACCGGTCCCTCAGATACCTAAATGGCGGGTACGCAGACGGCTGTGCGGGCGGTGGGTCCCTCAAGCTTGGGTTACTACACCACATCTCAATCAGCAACCTAGCCCCCGTAATAAGAATGGATAGTAGACTCACTTGGCGCTCAAAGTCGGTCCCAAACTCAACCTCGCAAAGCTACTCGGGAACAACGGATTACCAGGTCCACGCTCCGTCATCGGATTCCACGCGTCCCGTCCCCCACCTCCTCCTCCAGTAAGCGGCGAATTCCACCCTCCTCCCCCACCAGTCAAAGGAGAATTCCATCCTCCGCCTCCTCCAGCAGACGAGTTCCACCCTCCTCCTCCCCCTCGCCCTCCCATCCCGCTCAAACCTTTCCCACCCGTACTAATCGTATTGGAGAGAGGAGAGACCCACGCTCCAGCACGCGCATTCTTAACCGGCAGAGGAGGCGATAAGAATTGGTGGATCGAGGGTGTGGGAGAAGCAGGCGCAGGCGACGTCGTCCCGCTATTATTCCCTCCAAGTCCAGCGGTCCCAACTGGAACAGCCGTGCCCATCCCGCTAGGCGTAGCCGCTCCCGACCCGCCAGCATGGAACCCAGGCGACACACCCCCAGTTCCCGCTCCCGACGTAGCATTGAGCGATTGCGAGGGATGATACCCAGGCGACATGGGCGTGGTCAGAATCCGCAACCCGACCATCGGCGATTCAGGCTCAGGCGTCTTGTTCCCCACTGCAGAACCGCTCTTGTCATTCTCATCATCCTCTTCCTCTTCCTCCTCCTCCTCCTCGCCAATGAGCTCCATCCGCCCTCCATCACTCCGCCCACTAACACTCCCAGCCCAACTCTTCGCATCCGACCCTCCCCCTCCAAGCCCCGTAGTCCCCTGGCTAAGCGGGTGCGACCCTCCACCGCCCGCAAAGTAATGCGTCGGCGAGTTGGTCACACTCCCCCTCGCAGACCCCGGTCCGTTATTCGGGAACACCGGCTCGACCCACGCCTGAGGCTCGTGCTCCTCGTCAGACCCAGCAGGATCGCTGCCCGCATCTCGAGCTCGTGCGTTGCCAAAGGTCCGGAAGTCGGTGACGGGGCTCATCTCAGCGAGCTCGCTGATCCCGACGTGTCGCAGGTCTTCGTCTTCGTCGTCAGAGCTTTCGACTTCATCGTCTTCGTAAATGTCCGAGGGAACACCCAGGCTGCCTTTAACGCGCTCCCATAGGGCCTCGCTTCGTGCGCGGATACAAGCCCGTGCGAAGAGGACCCATTCCTTATCGGGTAATTGGGCGCGCGTGGTCTGCGTCAAATGCGTCACGAGTTGCGCGAACGTCCACTGGGTAGAATTGGGAGGCAACCCGAGAGGATGCTCGGGCGGAGCAGCCTTGCTCGATGGAGGCGGAAGAGGCGGTGGCGAAAGTGCCATCTGCGCTTCCTTGGATAGCTTCTCCTCGCCCGGCAACGGAGGCCACATCGGCTCGGTGAACTCCTTCTTCGGCGTAGCCCCATCGTCCTTTGACCCTTCCGGCAACGGACGCGGGAAGAGCGCACCAAGCAAAGCAAACAACTTGTAACTCTGTGTTCCAGGTGTCGTAATCAAAGCTTCGACCTCCTTTGGACGATCCAAAAACGGCAAGATCTCACCCTGGGGCAACGCCGTAAAGTGCGCAGGCTCGACGCCCGTGCTGACCCCCGGAACCGGAGGCGTGGCGGTTGGCGCAGCGGGATCACGGCTGGCCATGGCGAGATCGTACAGCTGCTGGGCGGATAGCTGAGGCGCACGCGCACCGGTCCGGTCCTGCGTCGGATTGTGCGCGGACAGGTCAACGCTGCCAGTTTGCGATCCAGTTGAGCGCGTACGAGCACGACCGGTCTGTGCTGGCCCAAACGAGCTAGCGAATCCAGGTCCGGTGCCCGGGCTCTGTGCACGCTGAGGCGGGCCGGTACGCATAGTCGATGGAATCGGCGCAATAGGCGTAAACGACGAAAACGCAAAGCTCATCCTCGAGCGTTTCCGCCCACCAGGACCAGGCTCGCCCTCTCCATCCGACGACGTGCCCGAGTTCGCACCCCACGACGAGCGACGAGTATGCGACCGCTCACGGAACGACCCGGAACCGCCAAACGGACCTTGGGTAGGCTGCTCCTCGGTCGTCTCGAGCGCGCTGTTATTGTTGGGAACGCGGACGATGGTGAGGCGAGAAGAGCTCGTGCGGGGCGAGGCGTCCTGTGCTGACGTGAGCACGCGGAGAAGTGACGGACATGGTCTAGTGTGGGACTTACCTCTTTGTAGTGTTTCCCCCACGGATCGACCGCTGCCATCGACCCACGCCGGGACGAGAGACGGCGCTGTGGGGGGAGGCCCTGCTGGTTCTGTTGGGGTGGTGGGGACGCTGCGGGGTGCGTGAGCGACAAAAATGACGTCATGAATGACATGCTTACTGGCTAGGGAAGGCGACCCTGCGCGTGCAGCCATCATGCTGCTCAGTCCGCTGGGCATATCGAGTGTCCCAGGATTCGTTCGCTCAATAGACGGGGAACGCGAGCGTGTGGCAGGATCGTCTGCGAACTGGACGCGGTTCAGAGGGCTCTCGACGCGACGAGCAAGGGGCGAGCCAGTGCGGGGTGCGTGTGTGAGTGGGTGGTGGGGGTGGTGGGAAGTCGAGTGCGGATGCGGATGCGGAAGCGCGTCGGCATGAGGCGACGCCGCGCCGTGTGCAGAAAGGATCCCTGTGCCAGGCATACTATAAGTACGCGCTGAACAGATAAATCGGTGCTGGGCAAAGAGCAGAGGCAGTCGAGTAGATAGTTAGGCGCAAACGCATATAACGGCCCCAGAGTGTCCTCGCCTTCCTTCCAAAGGTGTCGTTCTCTTGCATCGATGGGGCACTCTCCTTTATATGGGCGCACTCGCTGTCTAGACCTATCTGGACGTAATCCCTCTTCCGCGCCGTCAACACGCTCTTTTCTCTGTCTCCGCTCCTCCAAGGAATCCCATCCGGGATGGACCGGATGCAATCAGGGACAAATCAATCTGCACATATGCGATATATCCACAACCGACCATACACCAAGAAGCCCCTGCCACGTCCCAAAAATCCTCCGTACTACCCCAGTTCTCAATATTCCTACTGGTTCTTTTCCTTCGTTTCATCCCACCCGAACGCAGTCTCTCCCAAACCAATTTATGTGAGCGGCACAAGCGTGCATCCGAACGCTCCGAAAATCTAGCGCACGCTCAGTTTTGTGGAGAACCAAGATTCAAATGTCCACTCACCGGATTCAATTTAGTCGCAGCGAACAAAATCTATCCCAGAAAGGAAAAGATAAACATGCAGTCAGCACACGTCAAAAACTGAAGTAGATAAGGCAAAGCGAATAGTCAAAATGTCACTTGTTAGTAGTCTTGACTCATTATAGGCCTCGCGCCAACTCAAGTGATCCCCGCCCCAACCACTTTATCGATCCGTCCGTGGCGCACACGCCGCCCACCCAGGGAACATTCCCACCTGTACGAGAAAACCGAACAATCCATCACGACGAGGGAAGAACACGGGACAGCGCGCGACCCGGGCTCGACCGGTTAGGCGCGGCACACAACTATGCATATATGCGCCCTCCAGTCGACCCACCCCCGCACGAGACCTAACCGTTGTGCTTCTCTCTCAAGTGCATCACGGACCCATGACCAGTCCAGACTCGTCCAGGCCGGGCATCACATCAAGTACCTCAACCCCGTGTTTCCGAAGCTCTTCCCCGCAAGACGTATTATCCTCGTCATACCGCATTTAAGCCTCGGCCTCCCCAACAAAATCCACAAAAAAAAACACGCGAAAAGGGGCAAGGGAGAAAGCTTGACGTACCTGTGCAACCGTCTTTTGTAAAAGCCCGTCCACACTCGTCGGCGTGCTATCCGTCGCCAGCTGATACAACAAACACAACACGTCTTTCACAGTAGGCGGCTTGTCTCCGCCTAGTTTTCCGTTCTTGATCGCACCATAGTTGAGCGGGACAAAGTTTCCCTATAATGAACCCAGGTTGATCGAAGAAGCAAATGACGAGGTTAAGAGATGTGATATACCTTTCCGACGTTCCCCCCAAAGAAGTTGTATTGCGGGTTCGCGACTAGGAACGCAACGATTTCGGGCGCAAGCACCGCAAGCGTATACGGCTGACGACGGTTATGCCAATCTACATTCAAATACCGCAGATCAGTCCAGTCCAGTCACGCAGGCGCAATGGGGTCGGCGCAGTGAACCCCAAATCGCGCAGACGCGATGATGAGCCGACCCGGGGTCATATGACCGCCACACAACAAAACGTCACGTACCGTCTGGGATACGTTCGGGGACGTGCCTGCGTCAATCATATATCAGGTGAGACTGTTGTACGTAGATGAGCGAGAAAAGACGTACTTGAATCCGCCTAGTGCGCTCGAGTCGTTCTTGGCTCCGAAGAACGCGCTGATCCATTTGAATTCTGGGGGACTGACGACACAACGCAGGTTAATGTTATTATCCAACATAGAGAATCGGGTGGATTGGTGAGACTCACCCTTCAATCCCGTGGTCTGGGAACAGCTCGTACAAGAAAGTCGCAGCTCCAATCAGAATAACCGCCTTTGGTCTATGAAAACTTATTTCAGACACCTTCAATAATGTAATGTATAAAGCTTACCCGTAGAAGAATTGCCCGTTGTCAGCCAGGGACTGACGGTACCGCTCAGCAGTGTATGCCATCATAGCTTGACGGTCATACAGCCCTCTGCTGGTTTTCTGCGCATAGTCGGTCATGTACTTGAAGAGAGTCCCGTTAAAATCTGAGGTTTCAGTCAATGGAATGTTCAAAACGAGTAGATTTGGGTGTATACGACGTACTGAAGTTATCGTTGGTTGGCGAGAGACTAATGCGAACGTCAGATAAAGTCCTATCGGTGAAGACCGAATTGGCTTACTAGTAGTCGTTCCTTGTCAATGATACATCGGCCTCTGGAATAGATTCATAATTCAATATTGCACTTGATGACCAGACAGTCGAGTACGACTCAAACGTACCGAATTTGTTATGGGCATTGAATCCTCCTTCAGGCCCCAGGGGCGGAATAAGGGGAGGAGCAGTAAGCGAGGTAGCCTCGCGCCCAATGCTGACCTACAACATAAACATAAGATGCGACACAAATAACTTGCGAGTAGGATATGAACCTTCTGGGTGATGACATCACCTTCCTCAACCATTGACAAAACAGCAAGAAATAACTATCAAGAAAAATCAGTCTACACACTACACAGAAAGGGTAATTGACATGAGCAAACAGACGTACGGCGAGGTCGTATCCGACGTTATACACGTTCTGTTGAGCGTCCAAGAGCTCTGCAAGCGTCACGATTCCATCGTGCGAGACAAAGTTGTGATTGGCAGCTATTTATAATTGGATTAGCTAGGTTTAACGACAACGCCGATTGTAGAGACATACCAGCATTTATACCCTTGAAACCCGACAGATAGCAAAATTGTTAGGAACAGTAACAGGTTATCTACAACCAACTCACCGGGCAAGGCCCTGCAGGCAAGCCGTTAATATTAGTCTATCTCCTCATCCCAATCAAAAGCACTCACCCCTAATATCATTCGGCCCAGGGGCAGTAAACTGATGTGCTTTATCCTCTTCAGCAGGCACATCGATCCCACCTATGACATCATTTAGCCCTCGATCAAACCATACGAACAACGAGCACATACCTCCGCCCGTTGCGGGAAGTCCGTTACGAGCTCCAAGGTAAGGAAAGCTAGAGTTGAATGGAGCAGCTGCACGACGCTGAGGTTGAGGTCCAACGAAGCCGGAGCGCCTGGACTCGGGGTATGACGGGAGAGGGATGGAGCGACCGCGGAGGGTAGCGAAGCCCGGGTAGGCGTTCGCGGGGAAGGAAAGCGAGGCGAGCAAAAGGGCTTGGGCGAGCTGGAGCTTCATTCTGAAGGTCGTAGCTGGGAGAGGGAAGTAAAGCTATGGAGCCAAGCCAAGTCCAGCCAAGTTTTATACAACGTTCTAGGTGTTTCAAGGGGCCGCTCGCCAAGGTCGTGTGTGAATGCTCTGCCCTAGAAAGTCGCCACCGCGCCCTAAGAAGGGCAAGTATCTCATGCTCATAACATGTCTTCGTGCCGGAACAATGGCATATTAATTTCAGTGTCGGGAATTACTTTTCGAGGCACCATACTTGGCCGGCAATCTCGAGTCAGTGATATGTTTGGAGGGTCGCACCACATGCTAACCTGTATACGTCCACATCTAGAAGCAACGTTTCTTCCCTCGCTCCAGGTTTGGAGGTGTACAAATGATCGAGGGGTCATTTGTGCAATTTATCACTTCAAACGTCACGCGGACTAAGCAGGCCTGGATCCAATCATCGCCAAGTTATTGGGAAAAGGTGCCAGTATACCCAAAGAAAGCCATGGGGATACCAGAAGGAGGCGAGGAGTGGACTTGAATTTATCTCATATCGAGTAAGACCAGAACAAGATTGCCAAAGCACATGTAAAGGATCCTAACAGGACAAATGGCACGACAGTGGGCTCCTGTCAGCGTGGTCAGAGTAGCCTTCGAGAATAAGAAGAAGTCGGTTCAGGGCATTCTTGAGACCCAAAGAGTCGTACGAAGAAGTATCAAGTAGCCAGTATACAGCCATTTTCGGCGCAAGTAGCTGGATGTGGTGGTTGCAGTGGCTAGAGCTAATTACAGTGTTGCCTGATGATCAAACCCCTTGGCACTGGCGCTTATGGACCCCATCACCAATCTGTCAGTGGCTCGGGCTCTACATTTAGCTCGCAAACTAGAGAGGTAATTGTGCTGCAAGGTTCGGGTTTCTAGGCATCCCAAACGGACTCCTCCGCCCCCAATTCGCCTATTAGCCCAGTACCCCACTGCAAACATTCGTTATTTCAGGCCAGCGTCATTCTCCATAACGTGCGAAGGTTTGCGCCGCTGAGTAGCTAAATAAAGCAGTCTACTAACAGCTATGGATGGCTCTTTTATGGTGCATTGTTCGATTGCCGGGCGTATACATCTCCCTAATAATACCCTAGGTGATCTAGATTCATGGCCGAGTACCTCGCGGCCAGTGCAACACACATCGTGTATTGTATGGTGTCCTTGGTTGTTGAGCTGCATCCCTTGGCAAACCAGGTATCTCCTCATGGGATCACAGGCGAGGCCAGTCATGAGAAGGCTCAAGCTCAAACGACTTTTTTGTGGGGCTGACGTAGCATATATCTTGCTTAACACAACCACAAGATTTAAACCAAGTATTGTAGATCAATAATTATAGCTCCAGTACTTAATGCAGTTTTGTTAGTATAGTACAAATGTCAAAAGGCTGAAACAAGCATACGCAAGCACCCTAACTCAAAAGTCTGAAATTGACCACGCGACTATTCAAGATATGAAACTTAAAAAAAGCTTGGGGTATTTGCGTCACAAAGATATGAAACTTGGCTATCTCTCATCTTGACCAGACGAGCTAGACCAAAGTCAAATCGGTAGTCTGGAGATAGATCGAAGGCTACTGAAATAATGACAATCGGAGGCTCTCCACGAAAGTTGAATTTCAAGAGTTCTACAGAACTTGGCACAAGTCAAATCTAGTGGTTTCACCTCAGCGCATTACGAGCAAGTACTATACAAGAGCCCAATGCCAAAAGAGCACATTGGGAGTAGTCGGGTAGCTGCACTTCGGTAATCGCCGCAATCGCCGCAGTAGGCTATCAGGCTAACTGTAAATCACGCAAGCCGTCATACCAATTGACCAGGATCCTACGCATCAGCAGTGGGAGCAGTCGGAACAAAATCATGCGCCAGAAGCAACTTCGAACGAACACCCCACTCGACATTTCGAATTACTATCCTTAGGATTTCCAAGGCTGAACTTCCTTTGTAAAAATTATCTTATCGCTCATAGGAACGGGCATGCAGAGGGCACGGTTTACGAGGCATATTTGCTGCCCTGACTTACATGTAACAAGCGACGTTATTTTTAGAAGGGCTCATGTAAGTAGAGGTGAGCAATTTGCAGTTTGGGGTGCCATCAACGGGCCGCTTCCGGGCCAGCCACAAGGCTGTCTGTACCTCTTGATGATACACGTGTATGCTGCCGCCGGAATCTGTATCATCATGATGACGCTTTCTATAATAGAATTCTTCACGTGATTGCCGACTTGGGAGGGCACCATACCAGCGTGATAATAGCTCTTTAATTGTATACGGAACAGCAAGTTCTTAGGAATGTTTTGCAGCCGAAAAACCGCGAGACTTACCAAATACTTAGAAGGGTGGCGGCGTAAAAGCGCTGATCCATTTCTAAGGTCTGGATTCACGTGGAGACTAGGACGTCGATCAGGGCCTCAGACACCACCACACCACCGTGCGCGGTTATATGGGTGCGAGCGAGAGCCCGCACCTCATCCTCTTCTCCTCCTACCTTCTGCCACCGCCGTACAAATGGGTCCTCAGCGTATAATCGCCGTCTGTGGAGCAACTGGTTAGTCGGGTCGTGTTCAACCGCTTGAGAGTCAACCTTGCATCTGTCTGATCTTCTTTCTTCCCATCTACGTCTTCGCTGGAATCTTGTCTTTCCTGCGTATAGGCACCCAAGGAGGAAGCGTCATTAGCCATCTGCAACGCGATGGAACGTTTGCTATCCGCGCATTGACGCGCAAACCGTCATGTCCTCGGGCTAGAGGTGGGTCGGGTGTCGCGCTCTCTCAACACAACCTGACTTCGGGTGCTTCCAGAACTTGCGGAATCTGGTGTTGAGGTTGTATATGCCGACTATGATGACTTGGAGAGCTTGGTCGCTGCCTTCCGAGGTAAATCCCGATATCATCCTGACGCCCATCTCGTCCTAGTATTGATCTCGCCTTACAGGATGCTACGGCGTATTCGCGGTCACCAATTGGTTTGAGGCTTTAGAGCGCGAACGAGACCAGGGCTTCAACCTTGTTCGCGCCGCTAAAACTACCAACGTCCAGCACTTTGTTTTATCGTGAGTCCCCTCTTTGTGGACTCGGTATAATTCATTTTTTTGATTCCCGATTGCCATCTTTGAACACCTAAATTCACTGCCGGCATGTTCTACTTCAATGCGCGCGATGATCGACATCTGATCCTGGATCTTGCTCCTGAACGATGATCTCCTTGATGTGTTCAGAACGGGCGAGCACACTGCGCCGCTGAAGTGTCCGCAGGCTGAGACCAAGTGAGTACAGCTCAGTCAGAATGCACCCCACCCTTAGGATGGCGTGGTTCGTAAAATTTCGGAGGACCGCGTACTGTCTATGATTGGGGCCAATCACATTGTTCTGCACATGCTTGCTTCTCGCTTAACCATACCATCAGCGCTGACATTTGCCTTTGTCTTTGCCAGAGCCGACACGAATGATTTCTTATTGGCATCTCAGCTTCCACGAACTAGCATCTACCTCACGTTTTATTACTCGAACATGTTTCTGTTCGACGCGATTCATAAACGAGCCGACGGCGCGCTCCACATGAACCTACCCTTCCCAACCGACAGTCCTATTCCTAGCTTAGCGGCATCAGATGTGGGGGGATTTGTGAGTAGCGCTTCAAATCACAATCCGCTTCTTCTCAATCTTTTAAACTTTGCTAGGTACTTGCCGCCTTTCTTGATCCTTCCAAATGGATCGGACAAGACATGCGGTTATGCACAGAGTATATCACTCCGAGGCAGTACGCGACGATATTCGAAGAAGTATCAGGGTGCGCTTGCTTTCTCTTTTGCTTTTCCTAGGTCGAATGATCTGACTTTGTGCTACTTTGCGTGCAGGATACCGGTTCAAGTACACGAAGTGACCCTGGATGAATTCATGCAAATGAATGGCAACCCCTATCCTTCAGATGTATGGTCCATGTAAGTCTAGCGCAATCCTCTGATCCACATCTTCTCATGACGTTCTCTTGCTCTTCCCCCGTGTGCATCAACGACCCAACCCTTATCCTCTCACGACGTAGATTTTGCTGGTTCCTGGATAGCCCCGCTACAGCTGCTTTTTCTCCAAAAACCGCTGCCCGGATTTTCCCGGCAAGACAAACCTGGAGACAGTTTGCGCTCCAGCACGTTCAGCCAACCGTATCTTTATCACCTACGATGGTGATGAAGCAGGAACACGTGGTGGAGCGAACAGAGGGAGGGGCATGAGGAGTAGATGTAAGCACGGTCTATGCGCGTTATTCTGGAAGGGCGGAAGGCTTGAGAAACATTACCCGTTGTGCAGGTTGTACAAGATGATATCCCGCATGTACAAAAGGCTTCTAAGGAATTGTATTGTTGTAAATTATCTCAATTTAGATGGCTTCCTATATGTCTGATATATTACTCCTTCGGGAGCGTGGGGTCTTTCGCGCTACCATAAGACAGTCCCGCACTGACATACATATGGACAGAATCACGTTGTATAACGGAAGCCTCCTCACGAGCTCAAACTAGGCTGATGGCGGATGTTAAGGAAAAATAAATTTGTCTAACGGGTAGCCAGCTGAAGGTGGGCACTTGGGATAGTGAGAACAGCCATAGTAGAGTGTACGAGAGCCATCCCAAAAACGTTTATGTTTGATTGAAATATTCAACTGAATACAAAACATTTGTATCAACTATTCGATACCCACCCGGCCAGCCGCGTTCTCGGTCAACCAAATGCCTAGCCTCGTCGTATCGTTAATGCCAAGGGTCTTGGTGGTAGTATGCATACTTCCATCCTCCATCTGTCTCTCGGTTTTAACCTCGATAGAGCAATTGCGCATATGTAGATGGCCTAGAGAAAGGCTGGAGATTGCATCCACAAGCGTTGCTTGGTCGGAGACAATGGTGCAATTTGATAGCCATAATGTTTCGATTCTAGGGTGTGCGCCAGCGCAATTGGTTTGAGAGTGAGGCAGCGAAGGTGAAACTAGAGAAGTGCTATTTGCAGTGTTGCGATCAACGAGAACGTTGAAATCAGAATTGCCCAGTCTCAACTTGCATAACGCAAGGTGTTTGAGGTCTGGTAGGGATTCAATAATTTCGTGTAAAGGCTGATGCTTATGATAGGTTATGAGGCGGAATACTACTATATTTGCTTCGCTAGCAAACAGGCGGAAGGCCTCGAGCAGTGTAGGGTTGCTGAGGTCGGAGTGGATGGTGATATCTGCCCTCTGTCTTCCTAAGGTAAGGACTGAAAGCACTCTCTGAAAATCTTCGTCGTCCAACCCATCGAGCTCAATATTTTCCAAGCACAAGTGCTTCGCGAGTGAATGGGCTACGGCTTCCCCCTCATCAACGTAGACACGTCTTAGAGCAAGGTGGCGTAGATTGGGGCTGGCTGAGAACATTATCGCAAGTTGCGTCACGTTCGGACCACGAGGGGCATACAAGTCATCGAGTTCTAGTTCATCGAGTTGCTCAAATACCGCACACTTCCAATGAAATGCCACCCTTTGCAATTTGAGTACGCGGACAGACTTTAGGTGCTCATCGAGTCGTTCGAGTGTCCGGGAGGCAGCCTGATCGAATAAGGGAGAGGAATTCGCACCCCTAGATATCTCGAGCCGAGTGAGAGACCCAGCAGTTCCGTTGTCTAACAAACATTCTAGCACGGATTCAATATCCTCATTTTCATGAAAATTAATCCCCAAGGAGCAGAGCTGCTTCATATACGGCTTAATTAGATCAAGCGTAGACGGCAAGTTTAGGTCGGTTAGGAAATGAAACCTACGAGAGACAAACAAGCAAACTGGCGATCCACGTGCTCTCTCTAGTTGCGTCTGGACAGTGGTCAAGGCACTTTCGTAGCGATTGTGGTGCTCGTATGAGAATACGATGCAAGACCACAGGGATCCAGCCTCCAACACAACCCGGCGCCAGCACGAGCAAACGTGCCCGAGTTTGACCGCGGGGTTGGCGTAGTTTTCGGATTCGGCGATGTTACGAGGATGTGCAGCGTCGACAACAATTTGGAATATGGAAGCCAGTAGCTCAGAGGGTAGCCGACTGATCGTCGAGTACTGCGTGTTACGAGTTTTTGCTAGTATCACCCGCGCCTTATCAAGCTCAAGCAGGCCCAGAGAGAGTGACTGGAGTTCGATATCGAGGGCGGGTGTGGGGTTATAAAATTTCCAGGGTGGAAGGGAGGCGGTTGCCGCCGCAAGGGCCGTGGTTGCACCCACGTAGGTTTCGATTGCCTTGGTCAGATTCGCACAGGCATCCTCCCATTCATGCGAGACAGCAGTAAGAATATCGGGGAGTTTTGTGCCTCTCTAAACAAACACTTAGATCAGTGCCGAATTACAAACATAGCTGTGGTACTTCTTGCAAGCATTTTCAATACCCTCCTGGTTCGGCTGTACGTGCAAATAGGATCGAGTCAGGGGATGGGGGTGGAGACTACCACAAAGTCGGAAAGTCTTCTAATAGTGCAGATTTAATTTTGGCACGAGCGTTGAGGCAATGCTGGACCGCTTTCAAGTCCACCTAGTAGATTGTGGCAAAGTGGCAAGTGCGCAGATAAGCGCCAAACATACATGGTCAATGAAGACCTTATGTAAGTCTGGCATCCAGTACGGGGTCCTGGGATTTAGGTGTGTAATAGAACAATGTAGTATCCCCCGCTAAGCTTTGTCTGGTGTTGTGCATCTAGCCTTCCGGATAAGGTAGGTTTAAAACCTGGCGAGATAGTAATTTAGCTGTTCACATTTGGTTACATCCAACTCAATACAAATAATCCAAAATTCGTACGGACTATTCAACAAGCATCTCCCTTGTCTCCGGAGACTCCCAGGTAACCAACACTTCTTCCCGCGCCCCTCTTATCTCTAGAGACCCTAGGAGACTAAAACAGGCTCGCCAATGTAATATCTTAACCCATAGTGGGGCGGACAGCGTGTGGCAGGGTAGGTGGAATGCCCCTCCTGCCCCCGCTCCGCCTGGCTTGACACTCTTATAAAAATAAAATAAAAACAGAATCTATCGTAAATACGTGACACTGTACGCTGGGA
Source organism: Ceratobasidium sp. AG-I (assembly GCA_015039395.1). NCBI lineage: Eukaryota > Fungi > Basidiomycota > Agaricomycetes > Cantharellales > Ceratobasidiaceae > Ceratobasidium > Ceratobasidium sp. AG-I. The sequence goes on from MU132175.1 coordinate 239,240, forward strand.
TATTGAAGTAACACAAACATCAATTAAACTAGTCAGTTTAGTTCAACCAAAACCATCTTTTCATGTGACCATTACTACTCACTCCGAGGTTTGGTCAATGAGGGGCAGCCATTCAAATCGATGCGCTTTTATAGTCCAGTTGCATGTATTTCAACATTTTGAAGAACAAGGTCAGTGGCCCGGTTGCGGGGTACTTCTAGTATAAGTGTTAGGGTAGACCTAGGTCACCTTCAAGTTAGGCAACTTGGATGGTGGCAGGCTGTGACGGTTTGGTTACATTGAGCGCCAAGTTGACCCGCGCAGGCAGGGCGAGGCGGCTGCTAGCGTGCCCGCATACATGTGGACTAAAACGGGCGAATATATTCATTTTGCAAATGTGAGGCAGCCTTGCCTCTGTGGGAACACCTTGGCCTAGAATTTTGGACGCATCGTGTTTTTTTCACTACGTTGCTAAATTCTCCATTTTCTTTTTGACGCGCGTGCCAGTTTCTGGCACGATTCATCCAACTCAATTTATCAAAATTCTACCAGTTAAAACGTACACGAATCATGCAA